>JARFTM010000219.1:0-47220 GCA_030278935.1 Trichoderma polysporum | reverse complement strand
TAAAGAGGATTTATAAAGATTAATATATTGTTATTTAATTTAAAAAGAGTTTTTTAAAGCTTAATATATTATTATAAATACTAATATCTTTAAAGATTTTACTTATAATTAAGCAATATTAAATCTTTAAAATACTTAGAATATATATAAAGCTAGCTTATAATTAAAGTATATAAAAACTTATATTTTTATTTATTAAAATAGCTTTTTAAGCTTAATAATAATAGCTTTAAATTAATTTATAAAAAAGGCAATAGCTATAATGCATTAAGCTACTCTTTTATACTTAAAGGTCTTTATATTTTATATAGTAAATAAAGCATTAAGTAAATGCTATAAAGTAAAAAAAACTTACATTTAACTTAAAGGCTTTTTTATTATTAAAGATAAGCTAGATTTATTAAATTAAAAAGATATTAATAAGTAGATAATAGTAAAAAAATGCAAGAGCTATAGTTAAAGAGGACTAGGTTAAATAAAGACTTAGCGCTATAAAGAATACAGCAAACCCAGTTATAATATATAAACTTATAAAAATAATATAAAAATATTTAATTTATTAGCTTTAGATATTATTATAATAGATAATTAATTTTTTTATAGTTAAATTAAAGATTAAATAGATACTATAGTGAAAAGTGCGCCGCTCAGGGGTATGCGCCGCTCGGGGGTGGGGTACATTAGTATTATAATATAAAATTTTATATAAAGATATTTTTTCTTGATATACTATACTGTATTTTAGTATATAGGTATAGCAATTGCAATTAAAGGGGTAAATGTAGCTTGTGATGTAAAGCACTATAGTTTAAATAGGAATATGCTGTAGTGCAAATAGGATTGCTCTTAAAAAGATCCTCTCAGAGTGGAGAGCCTCACTCAAACCTTGGTTTACACAAACGCAGAAGCCATTAATAGGTATTTTCACGCTAGACCTAGGGAAATATGTAGCTTCTCCCAACTTTAAATTTATGTCTCTTAGCATGAGGCCAGAAAGCTACGATAATCTATTTGTGGATTGCAAGTTGCATCTCTAGCTAGACGCATTAATCGCTAGATTTATCGGCGGCTTCCGCCGAGCCATTTCATGCACCACTGTTTCGGTGACCTCGGTAGCAATCTACCACTGAACCCTGGGGCTGTTGGCACATATGACACTAAGAAAGACGGATTTCAATCAAGGTCTTTTGGCTTAAGATATGTGTTGGTCAAATTTAATAATAGCCGTTTGAACCTAAGCTACACGCGTTTCTAATATGCGCATTACTGACCCGACTCTCCCCTAAGCGGCCTTATTACGCACTTCGATCATGTTGACAGCCGTATCAACGATAGACTCTTCAAACGAGCGATACTTCAACCCCAAAATCCGCCTCGATTTTGAGTTATCCACCTCATATATCTCTGACCCTGGGTAGTTCTGCGCCGGCTTCCCAACAGGAATCTTTTTCTTGTCGACCTCAGAAATAAGAGGAGACGCGTGCAGAACGTCGGCCGTTTTTTTGGTAGCTGTAGCGCCCACTTACGATGAAGAAGCGTTCATTTCCGGCTTCGGAAACTTCCAGCGCACGAATATGTGCACTAGCAAGGTCCCGCACGTCGACAAACCCCCAGAAAGCCGTGTCAGGCACATCCTCAAGCTCACCGGACAGGAAGCGACTAATGTCCCAAGCGCTGGTATTCATTGCCGACAAGAATATGGTGTGGGCTGCAGGACCAAAGACCATTGGGGGGCAGAGGACGGTTAGGTCACAATGAGGCTTTCGTTGCTCAACGAACTTCCAAGCCGCTTTCTCGGCCAGAGCCTTTGACGTGCAGTAAGCCATGCCCGCGTCACTAGATTTGGCGTATTCATAGGTAGTGTCGTTCCAGTCAGCTTCGTTGTATATGTGGCCTGGCCAAAAACCCTTGGAGGAATCAACCATTGCAGCAGAAGACGATGTGACTATAACACGCTTGGCTTGGGGCGCATATGTAGCAACCGACTCCAACAAGTTCTTGGTGCCCTCAATAGCCGGGATCAACATGTTAGCCTCATTGTCTTTGATGTTGAAGTTAAATGGACTAGCAATATGCAAAGCCTAAAACAACACCGTTAGCTTTCACCTTGTCTAATACACGAATGATGGAAGTGCTTACCCCATCAATGTCTCTAACGGCCTCGTCAAAGGCATTTTTAGTGACCAAGTCGGGAACGACCGCCACAAAAAATCTATCCGAATAATCGGAGTAGGTTTTTTGAACTATCTCAGCTGATTTCTCGGACCTGACGGTTCCCCGGACCCGATAACCGCCATTCAGAAGAGCAATGATGGTATGTGCGGCAATGAAGCCATTCGCACCGGTGACTAAGATCAGCTTCCCTGCTGAGGTCATTTTTTTTGGTTTATCTTGAAAAAAGATATGCTTTAGCAAAGGCTGAGGTGACTCTAAAAATGATGGCTGACAATTTGCTGATTGTGGATGCGTTTCCAAAGGTCTTGATGGTGACTCTTTTATATTCTCCAACCAGCATCAACGACTCCGATTGTCAAATGAAAAATCGGAGTTTAGCTCTAGACTCCTTTTGCTTACGGGGGTATGGAATGAAGTAGATGTAAAATTCATAATGCATCTCTAGACTCTCGCCGGTCGGAATTATCTCCGATGGCATACCGGAAGCTCAGCATGAATGGTGCGGCCGCATGCCCGTACTAGACGTCTCAGTCTAATAGTCCACGCATCGTCCTTCCGAAGCCCTACCCTTCATAAGCGTTGCTTTGCAACCATCATTAGGTATTCCCCTAACACGAATTAGTACTTGGGACTAATATCAATCTCTAGTTCCAGGAGGTGCCCACCAGCAACATTCCATCTGGTCTGCATGTAGCGCAGATCGGTCTCTAAACTTTCCAGCAATATAGCCATTTGATCATTTCCGCTTTCCTTAAAATACCAGAGGGCCGTAACCGCTGCTTGGTATAGGCAATCGCATACAAGGGGACTTAAGTTATCGATATTAATCTGTTCCGTGAGTTGCAACATCTCGCTAAAGCAAACTATCTCGGCTGCCATGCCGCGAAATTCGCTGATTGCCAAAACCTGCATCTCAGTTTCTTCCACGCAATTCACGCGTTGATTAGTTTCGGTGCATGTATACATGTTCAATAGCGTGACTTTTGCACTGAACGCCATGGCATAAGCGAGGCTAGAGGCAACGCCATTTACGCGGACCTCGCTCTCTAGAAGGTGCAGCAGGCTATTTAAAGTTTTGAGTAATTGTCTGGCTGTCGTAAAACGAATAGGTCCAACTAGTCTACGATCGTCCCGATGGTCGATAATGCGCCCTAGCAGGTGAGCTACTTGACAAGTCCGCGAAAAGGGGTCGCCTGGTAGTGTGACTGCACCGTTAACAAAAAGAGGCTGGCTGGGAGCTGGTTCACCCTGATCCCAACTCTTTGTATCGCATGGAAGCATCTCGTCGTCGGAAAATTCCCCCGAGGAGAGTGGCCGGCACTCAAAACCGACATTGGTATACCTATCCAAGATCTTCCTGAGTATGGATGCCACAGTACGTAGACGAACATCTCTGTCAAGTTTAGTCCGGGAAGACGTACCTGTCTAGAATAAGAACTGCAAACCAAGTTCTTCTAATTTCTTCAGTCTCTCCCCACGATACTGGCTGCTTAAATGGCTTAGATATAGATGGTTTACCATGTAATCCCATGACATGGCCTAATCTTGCACAACGTCCAATTGACATGTAACCAGACGGGTAAATGCCATGGCCAATTTCGTAGAGTGTAACCAAAATAGCCGCCTGTAGAACGTTAAGAGTCAAGAACCCACTATCTTCTAGGGTTGCCAGGTATCCTTTAACAGATCGGTACAATCGATTTCCAGAAGGGTTGCTCGCAGCACTCGTAATCATTTTCATAGCTGCCAGTAGCGTAGCCAATCCAGGGTCTGGGTGCATGTCAAGAATGGCAGTGAGCTGGCAGATTCTTTTTTTCCAAACAAACGGTAACCATGAGTGTATTGTGCGAAAGTAGCTATCGGCGATTCTTTGCGTCATTGCTGGAGATCCTAGCTGTGAGAGAAGCTCCTGTGGAATAGACACAAACGGGAGTGTGTGGAGGTCCCGTTCCTGGCGGTAGGCAGCAGTATCGAGGAAATAGGAAATGGGGATCAGGGCTGAAGGCCCCGGTTCGGAAGGTGCCAATGTCTGAGTCCCAGGCGCGAAAGTGATAACATTGGAAAGTTGCATGGCAGATTGTGACAGGTCTAGGCTCCCAGTGGTGCTGGGAGAGCTATTGATGTTGGCAGACGAGCTTCCTCCCAGCACAGTTTCAAGAGAAGCTACTCGGTTCCGCAGCCGAACCAGCTCTTCGTTTCTGTCGGTGACATATTGGCATTCCCGACCTGCTCGACGACAGGTTCCGCAGCGCGGTAGCTGCCTATCGCATCTCCGTTTCTGCCTACGACAGTACTGGCAGGTTTGGAGTGGCTTTGTGGAGCTGGCCATGGAGGTACAGGAGGCGTAACGTCAATACGACAATTGCAATACAGAAACAATGGGCGGCAATAAGAGGCATCCGTTTTATTCATTTATGTGTCAAATCGACGGGCCGTCTGCGGTCGTGCGGTCGTGCGGCCGCGCGGCCGCATAGCCGCAACTCCACAGCAGAGCTAGTGCCGCATGTTTCAATCGCCACTAAAGTATCGCGTGGCTTGAGATCGATTTGCTCTGCTCTGCTCGAATTTAGCACCAAGATACCAGACTTTGTAGGATTAAAATGCTGAAAGAGAATGCCTGCTAAGGATATAGTGGCGGTCGCATGACACGTGGTAACGGTAGCTAACTTAGATATTCACCAGCCATTTGATCTTGCCACCCGTTGAAGAACATAGCAAGTTTTATTATAATATAAATTGGATCTTAGGTAGTGATGGGTAGTGCTAAGACATTTTGGCAAGACCCTGCTGGATATTAGAATGGCAGATAGTAGGCTAGGTGATAAAAAGACGATATAATATAATTAGCAAACAAGAGGAGATGCCAACTTATTAAATCTTTTTCAGATAATAAGTGAATCAAGCTTATCAAATAAAGCACTATTTAGCAATACAGATGTCACAAATCACAAGGTTATACTAAATCCCGATTCTAAAGCTATATCCTTGTATAAGTCCAACACTCCCAAAGACAAGCTATTATTATATCTCGCCTTATACTAGCGAAGGGTTCCGACAAAAGATGCCAAGGGAGATTACAGAGATACTCAAAATCCTAGAGTCACCAGCTGTCGAGCTTTCTTGTCTGGCGCACTATTTTGATCTTACCTTGCTCAGAGAACTCTTGGAGTCTGCAGACTGTGATGACATTCTACCCTCAGTCGAAACTGCATCCTGATGATCAACCACTTTCGGTAGAATTTGCCCCTGAGGGACTAGACTGAAAGAATATTTACGTATAAGCTGGATCCGTTGTTCCCGGCACTATTCGTTGCGCACGAATTGAATAGCTTGAGTTATACATAATGCAGCGTCGGACATCCAAATGCTTCGCCGGATGGCTGCTCACTTGATGACGTCACGTAAACTAGCGCCAAAAGTCATACTATGGTACAAAATATCGTAGTTAATCATACCGCAAAGACTTCTTACCAGTTATTTCTTAACAAACAGAAAAGATTATTCTCCAAATTGTAGAACATTTCTTAACTTTTATTGGCATTCGTCATATCGAAATATGTCTGCGACAAATAATATCGCTTTCACCGCTCCTCTTAACCCCGCCGGGGCCACTCCAATCCTCAAGCGGGAACAAATCTGGGCCGGTCTCCTCCTCAAAATTCGCTCCGCAGAGACCTTTGTTCCAGCTGCTATTCAGTCAACATCAGTAATATCTGAATCGGTGGACCCGATCACACAAAATCCAGTTACCGTCCGTGAAGTCATCTTCCGGGAGGACCAGAGGAAAGTACAGGAGACTGTTACAGCATACGAAGATAGCCGCGTAGACTTCATTCAACCGGGCGGAAGCCTGATTAGCAACGTGGTTAGTGAAGGTGCAGATGGAGAGTTATACCTAACATATATTTTTGAATGGAGGCATATCGGTGCTTCGAAGGAGGAACTGCGAGCATACTATGAGAAAGAGAAGAAAATGAGCATCATGGCCGTGGAGGGAACTATCACTGTCTTGAGAGAGTTGGCAAAACAAGGGAAGCTGTGATCGCTGTTTTATTGTATCATGGGATTGCGGTGCCGATTGGGTGGTCTAAGAATATCATTCTAGACTTAAAAGTATACTAAAAGATTGATTCTACTTTGACGCAGAGATTGCGTTGCACAGTTCCTGTATGGGCCAGTATCTATAATAGAGAGGATATTGAGTCACGGCACGGCTTCAAAATTGGCTTCTTCGAGCTGTCGAATCTCATGGCTGTCCTCTTCCTTGTATGGTTCCACCCCCTTCCATATAGATTGCCTATGCTACAGAAAATAGTCTGATATGCTCGCAGTACGGGCTTATAACAAGCCGCAGCTTTGTAAATCAGAGGTCTTTTCAAGCGGTCATAGTATGAGGATGACCCTAGATATCCATGATATGATGCATAAAGGTTGGTCTTTATTGCGGTTCTACAAGTCGTATTCAAATCTAGAGACAAGGCATGTTATTGTGGACTTTCTTTAAGATAAACTGTTAACTGCAAGTTATATTAGCGCTATCCATCCTAATTTCTGAGTACTTATTGTCGCTGTGGTCATAATTGCCATCTAATATTGTAATGGGATTAGTGATAAGTTCTGTGGCTATCTATACCTAGATCTTATTGAACGCGATGGAGAAAAGCAAACTCCCTCTTCATTTAATATTGAACCAGTACGAGTCTTCATAACATTTATCTTGGTTTAAGTACCTAATTGCGGTAACGCTGTCCGCGTGAGGATGGTGCATGCCACTACCCTTTCGTCGCATCACTTCATCTATACAAAAACCGGCAACGAAGAGGCCATAAGACATGCGAAACTGAAATCTACCCCACTGATCAAGATGAAAACTTAGGTGACGAATGGGGCCATGGATATACCTTTTTGATCATGCGATGGGTGAATATGGTGCTGAATATTACAGTGATCTCTTATAAGTATAATTTTCCTAGTTATGTTCTATTTGTGCTCACTCTACATCGAGTAGTTCCAACGCCTACTCAGCCGATATCTTCTCCTCGGAGTTTCTCAGCGAGGAAACAATCGCAAAAAAAGGATACAGGCATCGCCAGACAGTCCTTGAGAAGGATGGCTCTCAACCAGAAATGACCTCTTTCATACAATTTGTGGGCAAGAAGCCAGAAATAGAGCCTTTCTTTCTAGAGTTTCCGCTGCAGGAAACAACTGAATAAGCTCACAGAGACAAGAAAATATAAAGTGAAATTACAGCCGAGTCTGAACGAAGGCCAAGCAACTCAAGGTCATATAGACTCAGCGCAAGAGTGAGAGCGTGAATACAATTCCAATGAGAATCCAGAAACTCGGTAGCAGCCCAGAAAGCTATTTCTCAAACCCTTCGCGTTGGTGTTTAAAGTCTACGATAATTGTAAAGCCTAGAAGAACTTTTCCCCGTCGTAGTTCTCTTTGCCGACAGATGGTGGTGAGAGAGGTAGTAATAGGCTTGGGCCAAAATCCAGGCTGTTGCCTGTGTCGCAATTGATACCGTGCCTTTCCTCCTCGACTTCATTTTCAGCGGCGAACCTGTATGAACAACATTCTGCGGTAGAAAGGCGTTAACTGGTTAGCAACAGTTTGCTTCCATATATAGATCCAGCCAAGAGTGAAATAACCAGATAAAATAAATAACTATAAGGTCATACCGCAGACATCAAATCTCTCTCCTTTCACCAGGAACGCAATGAACCCGCGATGCGTTACGAGCATGATGTTTTTGTAGGAGCGGGACAGGTCCTTGAGGCGCCTCCGTACTCTCTCGGCACGCGTAGCAGCGTCTTCGAAACTATGTGGCGGGTAATCCCATTCTTCGTGACAGGCGGAGAAATCGAGCTGAGGAAACTTGACCATCATGTCGGCGCGCGACAAGCCCTTATTGCAGATGGCATCATGAGCTTCTCGCAGATCTGGCCACACCTGGAGCTCAACCTTGGCGGGAGAGCCGTTGAGATGCTGGCCGAAAACGATGAGGGCCGTCTGGATTGTACGCGTCATTGGGGACACGAGTATGAGATCAGGCTCAGCTGGCGGACACACGTTGCTTGCTTGCTGGGATCCGACTTCAGTCAGAGGGGGATCTCGGCGGGGGTAGCCATGGTCAACGCTGCATGTTTGATGTCGAATTAGACCCCAGCTTGGTTGTGATCTTGAGTTTTGGACACTTACTTGTGGAGGGCCTGTCCGTGGCGCAAAATATGAATCGCCGCCATGTTATGCTGTGTATTGACGTTGAAGGCGACAAAGAAAGGAGGACATGTCATGCTACAGTAGAGTTGAATGAGATTTGAGGGCGGGAGGGCGGAACCTCGCCGTGTTACCCGAGATGTACACCGATTTGCCTTGATCATTCCACAGCCAACAGCAGCACTACGTAGCATTAAACAAGAATTCTATAGTTTTGAGGTTTACTGGTAAATGTGGCGACAGTCAAGCTGTTGAGCGCAATCAACATGTCGCTAAACTGGTGCCTTAGGCGGGGTTCTGATGAGAGTCTCTTTTGGAGCTGGGGTTCGTTTTCTGGCTTAGTGCTCGAAGCGTACGTATGTTAGTTTTAATCCAGACAATTAAGTCTACTTTTTGACGTTCTATTCTTTTCTAAGGGAAGCATAGGGCGATGATTGATGTCTAAGCTCTTAGATTACAGGTAAGTGTGTGTAGCGCGACTCATGATCAGTATCAGTGCTTATCTTTTTATTTTATTATCCACACTTCTTCAGGGCCCATTTAGCATTGAGCCATAAGATGCTATATGCCCCACTGCAAGGGCGTGCGCTAACGTTTTGCTGCGCCCTAGGCGATGTATACAGAATCTTGCTCTCTGACATAAGAAGCTCCAAGTCGTCAACTCTGTTCTGCAATTAATTTCTAAAACTTCAAGTCAGCCGCTTAAACTCCGTTGAATTAAAATTTATATTTCGAAACCATGTCAAAGTCTGAATCTGTTCCAGGGCTCCTCAGTTCATTTACCGAAACATGGTCTCCGCGTCTAGTTGCTGCAGTTAACGACCATCACATCAAAGTGGCCAAACTGGATGGCGAATTCATCTGGCATTCGCATCCGAATTCAGACGAGCTTTTTTATCTGCTATCTGGCAAATTGACCGTAGAGCTTGAGGGTCTGGACGACGTTGTGATGCAAATCGGCGACATGTATGTGGTTCCAAAGGGCATCAGACATCGTCCTGTCGCGGAAAACGCATCTGTCATGTTTATAGAACATGAATCTACGATTAACACTGGAGATGAAACCAATTCGGAAAGGACGAAACAGGTGAAGGATGCTCGGGGGCAGTATTGAGACCGGTTAATGTCTATATATTAAAGTCTAATCATATCCTGAGGGAAATAAATCAGAGATTCTAATTTGCTGCCAACTGCATCAACGGATGTGTCTAAGAGAAAGTTCAACAACTATATTTCTTCTTATATATGTTGAAACTAATAAGCTTTTCATGATTAGTATCCTAGCCCTTAACACTCAGTTTAATACCTGTTGCGGCCTCTTATTTACGGGGATCTCTTGTCTTTACAGTATTTAGCGCCGCCTATCTGTTTCTTGCTTTCTCCATTGCCACCGCGACTTACTGGGTTGAGGTCGCTTATAATCCAGTGCGGCACTATCCCATGAAGGGAATTATGTGGATTTCTCATGCAAATTAATGCGCTCCTCTCTTTAGCAGCAAATCGAATACTTACCAACGCTCTATTCTTGCTACAGAAGTTAGCGCAGCGCTCATACTGTCGCAGCGCATATTCACGTCAGGACCCGCTATCGAGTTAAAATTAGAAACATTCACGGTGTCTCACTACGTCTATAAGTGAATTGTTTCCTGCTTTCGATATGCAGCCAATGTTGGCCCCGTGGCTTAAAAGAAGCTTAGCTACATCAATGTGGTCTCCTCTAGACTTACCCAATGGTAGGCAATGCGCAAGGTACAGACAGGTTATG
This sequence comes from Trichoderma polysporum, assembly GCA_030278935.1. Classification (NCBI taxonomy): domain Eukaryota; kingdom Fungi; phylum Ascomycota; class Sordariomycetes; order Hypocreales; family Hypocreaceae; genus Trichoderma; species Trichoderma polysporum. The sequence goes on along the minus strand of JARFTM010000219.1, from coordinate 37,061 downwards.
CAGAAGTAAGTATCAAGATTGGTAAGCTGGGAAGTTGTGGCAATGCCTTGCCGACTTCAACTGGATATCAAGTACTCTCTGATATAGAAAGTGAGATAGGCAAATGTTTGACTTCTCTATTACAACAGGTCCCGTTAAATACTAAAAAAAATGTTCTTTGAAAAGAAAAGAAGATCTTTCGTATCGATAGTGATGTCGTCACTCTGCAGCCGCATGATGAAATTCTCAGCAAGCTTATCTATGACAATGCGGAAGAGTATATACTCTTTAATTCATATTCCTCGATTCGGAACAGTTTCTGAATTAATTCTGGCTTGCGTCTTTGCCTCCTGGGTAGCTGTAACACTCCCTCTGCCAAGCAAACTGACTTAGTAGCATCTACTTATATAATAAAGTAGCCTTCATAGTGAGCTTCTTGTTATCATCGGAAGCTGCAATATTCCTGCCACTGCTTTGCTACAAAAGATCAATCAATGTCAAAACTTTATTCCAGGCCGCTCGAAAGCAACTCTGGGTGCTTAGAAAGTCATATTTGCCGATGTTGGATGAACCTCACTCAAAGATGACCTACATCTTGTGATTTCGCTCATCTATCTCGTAAGGCTGTATTGATAAATGTCGGGCAGGATTTCCGTAGTGTAGCCTCACTGGATTTTCTACTCCTTGCGGCGCTCACCGTATGTCGTCGCCTTGTAGAAACGGAAGTGCAAGGTTAAAACGAAGGAGCCAGTTATAAGCCGTGTAATACGGCGGGATGGCGGAAGGCGCCGTGCATAAATTGATGCTCGTGTACTGCATGTATATGGCTTCTAGCCAGCTTTAAATGTTTGGAAGTGTCGAGCCACATTACGGTCCAAAACTTTGATACCAACAGGCTTCACTAAGTATTCATCAGCACCAACATCATCCGCAGTCGTTCGATCCGTCTGGCTGTCTTGGCCGGTTACAATGAACAGAATACTTTCTCTCCACTTATTCTGTTTCTCCAGCTGCCGTATCTGCTGAGTAGCTTTGAAACCATCGCACACTGGCATTTGAAGGTCCATAAAGATCAACTGGATCCCTGCTCCTTCGCCAGCGGCGGCTAACAATTGTTGCCGCGAAAAAAGGTCCACGGCTTGCAAGCCGTCAGTCGCGCAGCAGTATGGTAATCCCCGTTTGTTGCAATACATTTCCAAAATGCGGAGGTTGATAATATTGTCGTCAACAAGTAGTGCCATAGGCGTAGATATTGCGATGGAGGGGAGAATTGAAACGACAGGATTTGATTCCGCGGGTGTTTCTGGATTAAACTCATCTGTTGGCGGCGTTAATAAGCCACTACCAGCTGCTTTATCCATGGATGGCTGAGCCATCTGTCCGTTTAAAAATGTTGAAGGTCTGTCCTCTTTGTCTGCGCTCGGGTCTGTGTTTATCTCCGGGGGAGTGAGCGAGAACTCACCAGGTCGAGGCAGACGTGCATGTGAAGCTTTAATCTCTGAGAGATATTTATCTGCTTCTTCGAGTGCTGAGCTCATTGTCGAAGTTAAAAAGGGCGCGCTGACATAGATTATGTTGTTGGCGGTCTGATCCAAACAAATTTTCCCTTCTGAGGCCGGGATGAGACAGATGGCGACGTGTCCTAATGGAATCTGGGACAGAAATGAGCGGTGTTTCTCCAAGTCGGGCACAAAATCAAAAATGGCAAAGCAGTCGTCCAGGCTGTCCGAGGGTTTATAGCCGTGCCGGGTCAGAAAACGGGTAAAGTAGTTGCATAGCGATATACCGTTCAAGCTAGACGCTATATTGCAGAATTTGGAGGGTAAAGTCTTGAATTTCTGAACAAGTGATTGTGAAGAAAGTGGTGAGCGAACACAATCCATCTCCCGGAATGTGGCTCTAAAATGCGACCCACGGCCAATATCTGATGATACCAAGCTAACAGACCCTTGGAGCAGTGTTGCAAATCTGGATGCGAGGGTCAGGCCTAATCCAGCACCCGCTGAATGCATTCCAACCTTTTCATAAGGCTCAAATATACGTTCTTGGTGGTCAGGGTGAATGCCACGGCCAGTGTCCTCAATATCAACTATTAGCTGCTGGCGGTCCGGCTGTATCGATATGGTTACTGTTATAATGCCTTCCGAAGTGTTTTGAATGGCGTTGATGATAAGTTGAAGCACGCTATCGCGAAGTAGCTCGAGGTCGGTCCGAAAACTGACACAATCCATTGGTAAGTCATGGTTAAAGAAAACAGATGACTTATAACGGGTATCATCCGAAGTTGCTTTGCGTATCTCGTTTGCTAACTCTGTCTCGAGCTCGTAAACGGTGTGTACAGCATAGTGCCGATTCATCATGGCGATGTCAGCCCACCTGTTCAGAGTAATCATGTTGTTGACTATGGAAATCAAATCTCGTCCCGCCGACTTGATGGTATCTAGATAGACAGTCAATTCTACAGCCTTGGCCGGCAGGTTTACCTCGGACAATAATCCTGCATTCCCGTTTTCACGCTGTTTTCGCATCATAAGCTCTTCAGCCAGTAGCTCTACAGAGCCGAGGATACCATGAATCGGGGTTCGGAGCTGGTGAGACACTCCCCGAAGAAATTTTTCCTTTGCTCTCATTACTTCTGTTAAAAGGCGCTTGTGCCATATCTGGGAGAGCATGCTTGCGCAAGTCTGGACGAACCAGGAATCAATATCATCAAACACAAGACGAAAGTCTTTGGATATCACAACGAGCAGGGAAGGCCCTGACAAAGTGTCGCATGTGGCAGAAATGACACGTACTGTCCTGATTGACGGGAAAGCCTTTTGGTTTGAGTTTTCAATAAAATCATCAAGATAGTCGGTGTCTTCCCACAAACCGTCTTCGAAGTCAGCTAACGGTATTGGGTCACGATCTTCGACCTCGACGTGGGCGGTCTTAGACGATTGTAAGCTGATTGCCGCATCTGGATACGTCGTCTTCAATATCCGCAGAATCGGCTCCTCAGAAACTGCATTATCTGCATCACCCTGTGCTGCCGAGATGAGTTCTGACATGCGGCGCCGCTCTCGCTGGCGTCTTGCTCTCGCGCATTGGACGATATCGGCGACAACCCAGTCAGCCAGGCGAGCCAGCGTCTGCTGTTGCGGCTTGGTCAAAGGCTCTTGGATTGTGCTTGAAGTCACACAAAGCGATCCAAGGCTAACGCAGTCTCCCGACTCGCTTTGCAAGCGAAGTGGTGCTCCAGCGTATGCCCGAAGCCCGCCAGACTCAACATACGGTGACTCTTTAAATCTCCAGTCTTCCATCATATTTGGCAAAAGAAAAACATTCTACCAATGGTTAGCAAGGCTCGACACACCAAGCATCGTTAACATACGCCAGGAGGTTGAGTAACCGTGTGTGCACATAGAGTTTCTCCGCGTGGAAGGATGGCTAGAGGGAGCCCAATAGATGCTAGGCGAATGTAGTAATTGACATCAAGAATACCAATAACGACAAACTCCCAGCCAGTAGATTCCTGAGCCAAGTATGCCTTCTCCTGAAGCCCAGATAGGAACTCGGTCTCGTTGAGGATATCCCGAGTATAGTACCAAAGCATAGACGACCTGAGCCTCTCATTCTCAGCTAGAAAGGCGCGCAGATATCGATCAGAGGTGCACATGGGCGGATCAGGGATTGAAGCTGGTGCAAATGCTTCTGTCTGCGGATAATAGCAGTTTGCTATTTCCGGGGTCAGGGCTCCGATCGGCCTATCGACATTGTCTGGATCGAAGATAGGCCAGACGGTCCGCGGGCGAGCTGGCGGGAGTCCATGTCTTGACGACAGGATGGCGGCGTCTGCTTTCGGGAAGAATGGCTTCGGCCGCCCATTGCCAGAAGTCGTTGCCATAGGCGCCGTACCGTAGAACTGACACGATCCTATCCAAGGGACTTGTGGCTATCTTTGCTGTGCCGCAAGTGGGTGGTAGAATGCTTCGTAGGAAGTGGGAGATTCCGCTGCATAGAGGTTATATACACGTGATGGCACCGAGCAGTCAGCGCAGCTACCGGTCACCCCGGACCGCCGGAGCGTTTTGTCCTGGATGCCATGCAAGCGGGGTCTGCAAAATGAATAGGTAGCTCTGCGAAGAGTCTACATCGGCCTATATATCGCCACTCTTTCGTGTGCATACAAGTATTAGTCTATTTCCGCGTCTAGATCGTTTCAGAATTCCTTCTTTTTTTTTATCCCCCGCTTGTCACCCATCACCCTAATCAGTATACGGAGATACTGTGCTTCGTACACTACATATAAAATGTCACCCCAGCTCTATATAGATGTGGGTCAGTCCAGCAGCTACCTATATTTAGGACCAGGGGGGCTTGCCAAGCTTCACTGAATAGGCTAGGTTTGCGACCTTTTCAGATCAAATTCTTGATACATTCTTCATTAAAGGGAGATGCCGTAGATTATTTCAGCCTTTTCTCCGATGGCGAGTCCATTTACGTGGACAAAAATACGACTGAACCTAGTATTGGTCTGCAGTTAGCAGCAGTCCCAAAAAGGCATTCACCCGTACATACTATCATCGATTAAATATAGCTTTCTTCACATTTGAACTGTACGCCTTCCAGATAGGTTAAAATGCCGCAATTACGATTCATAATTTATATACAAGGGGGTGACTGGACAATGTTATGTCGTAAATCATGATTAAATTTCATTGCTAGTGTTAACTTATGCCACGCAACTGGTGAGTTGCTGAAGGCCACAGATGCATCTGCAGAGGATCCTCGCTGAATGGCTAATGTACGAGGCTATCTCATATGTCACGAATTATTCGAATCCAAGGCGACTCAACCGGCGTTTTGATTGAATGGCCGGCAAAAATGATGAAGGAAAACTATGGCTATGGGGGGGGGGGGGTTGCCAAAAGGAATCCGAAGTAGCAATTTGAAGACACGGCTTGAAAGCGATTAATCGGCTCTCTCTCATCTTTCTCTACAAAGGAGTATAGACCATACGAGAGACGGATAAAAATTTCACCCTTTTAGATCTTTGACTTTCATCTCTTTCATCTCTACTGAGGAAAGGGCGGAAACTTGGGAATGATGCTAAAGTTTGTGATGCCTATTATTAGCCGCACTCCAACGCGGGTATGCTCACCGGCTTCCCCAGAGGTCTCCACAAACCTGCCCCATCAATAGTACTATCCCCACGTTTCCCCCAGATCAATTACGAGTCGTGGTAACACAAACTGTCACCTTGACAGTCTATACTCCGGACTAGTAGTACGTCTTTACAGGGTTAATGTGACTGAGTGGCACTTCATAGAGAGGCTCTGTCATGTGAAATATCAGCGCCGACCGGGCCTGGGGCCCACTCTCTTCAAAGGACGCAGCCCGAATCGCCGAGTCACCCGCAACATTGAAGAATAATACACGCATTGCACCTGAATAATAGATATTTATCAATGCCGGAGGTTATTTGGATTATTTGTTTAGCTAAGCATATGCCGAGTGATCGCGGTGAACTTCGCTTTCTGCTAGAGTTGGATGTGTCTATCCGGATTACCCTCGGGAGAATGATGAGAGGCTCACGTACAGGGTCGTAAAACCTTGCATCATGAGAAGCTAACCGATTAAGAAGAAGAAAAAAAACCGAAATACTCGCAAAATCGATCTAGGGGCATGTCAGATCTGCATCCAGCCGCTTCTAGCGTGAATTGTGAAATCGTAGCTCGCCTCATAGACGAAGGTGCCGCAATCGACCTCTATGACCTGGGATATAGGACCCCACTGAGCGCCGCAACAGTGAGAGGCCATGTAGATGTCATCGAATTATTACTAGCAAAGGGCGCCGATCTCAACGCACATGTTGGATCGAATATAGTAGCATTACTTCTCGCAGCTCTCCATGGATAACTAGAAGCACTAGCGGCACTTCTCTGCCACGGTGCCGATATTGAACATGAGGACACTCTTAGACACATCGCTGTGATTGCAGCCATACAGTCAAACGAATTCGCCTTGCTAAAAAATTTGGCCAAGAAAGGCGCGAATATGAATTATATTGCAGTGAATGGGAAATGGCCTTTGCGCTTTGCCATCCATAAAGACAGCTTAGAGGCCGTCCAAATTCTCCTTAAGCATGGCGTGCAAGCTAATGTTGAAGACTCAAAGGGGTTCCTAGCCTCTTTGTTCTATGTAATATCCAGGAATCTGGAGATAATGCAGCTACTCCACAGCAGAGGCGCCGATCTGAATGGGCGTGGCGCAGGATCACTCTGCCCTTTTTAGCTACCATTAGAAAGGATCAAGAACAATCCGTGCGATGGCTCTTACAGAATGGCGCGGATGTGTGCTGCACTATGACTGCAGGGCGAACGGCGCTTCATTTCGCGACAAAAAACAGGCATGGTCGTCTATGGTTCGCCTGTTAATCGCATACCTCCAATGCGACAGTGCTGAACCGTGCGGCGATGTCAACTATACTCAAAAGAACGGTCAAACTGCTCTTCACGTTACCGCAAAACTCGGGCATCTAGAGATAGCAAGAATATTGATTGAAGCAAGTGCAGATGTTGGCGCTGAAGACAGATTAACCAGAACGCCCTTACACCTTGCTAAGAAACACCATGAGAAAGATCTTGAGGAACTCTTGCTGAGAAATGGGACAAGGGCAAATTCTCGGCTGCGTGGTGTGACTGTCGTGCTTCACGGCGGACAGAGGTTTTGTATGAGTGTTGCGCCAAAGAGACGGAGAAAAGCCTTTAACTGATGGCGAGATTGTTGAATTAGTGAAATATTCCTTTCCATTTGAAGTGCGGGATATTAGGGATAAGTAGATACGCAAGTCATGAAGTCTTTGGTCGCAGGTTGGCCTTTACTAATATTCACCTATCTAATCCAACATACTCCTAAGGCTCTGTCTTTTTTTTCAAAAGAAAGCTAAAGAACTAGTTTCTTCAGAGAATCACGCATCCATGCGAAGAATGATATTCATTTTCCCCACATATCGCATAGGATTCTCAACCCCCCTCCGCTCTCTTCTTGCACTTTTTCTATACTCAAAAGCGTGCTTAGTCACGCATCAGTCACTGGGATGCAGCTGAATAGTCATTTACAATCCTACGAAGCCCACCAACCCTTCGTTCCATAGGATCAGGGCAAGTACATGACGAGCGCAAGATGTAGTTCAGCGCATATAAGACGCTGCAGTCGATCAAACCCAACGTTGTGAATTGGGATATAAGGATTTAGAGACTTCTCTAGCGCAGTTGAGTTTCACTTCCCGCTACTTTTATCAGAGAATGGATGTGCAAGCTTTACAAACGCGCCAGTTAGTTTACCTATGTGATATAAGCCAGACGGAGCGATATTAGATAATGAGCCTTCTGCTTCTCGTTGGAACCTCTATGCCAAATACTAGGCCGAACTGATGCCTAAGGATCATGGCAAAAGCTTTTGTTGAATACAGCGTTGCGCGAATAATCATACCTGATGCCTAGCACTTCGTATTTAGGCAGCACATTGAGGCACTGAATAAATTTCCCGAGAGCGTCTTGCACTGGGTGGCCAGGGGAAAAGAGCCTGGTACACCCTCGCTAGGCAGCCGATAATAATTCTACGTGTCTGAAAGGGTTAAGTACAATAAGATATAGGCTATTGCTCTCTCCTTTGCATAATTTAGAGATGTCGCATTCCTTAGGCTAACTGTACCCCTTATTGGTTTCATTGACAACCCATTCACCAATTTGGGTCGCAGCCTGAGACAGCGCTGTATGCAGGTTAATTAGACTGTTGAGAATCTACTCGGGTGGGTTTGCACAGCCATAACATACAGACCCTTTTTACTCGATTCATTAGAAATGTTATGTGTCAGCATCAAGATGGACAATGAAATTTGCCAAAATTTGCACATTCGCTGCTGATTGTGTTGGCTCTCATTGTTGGTTGGTTGTTGGCTCACTTTGACAGTCATAAAAGCATTCAAAGTACACATTACCGATCGTGCCTCATCAGGTAACTCGTTGGGTCTAGGTATATGCACATGCAGATCGTGCACCCAACAGCAAGCAAGCTGATTACCTATTTAGGAAACTAGAACCAATGAGCATTAACCTAGATATATTCTTTACTATTTCGTTCACTCGTCTAGATATCTTAGATGGTAACCAATTAGTCATTAGCATGGAACTCGGATTGAATACGATTGGAGAACTATGGCTGACCCTGCTATGCAGATACGAGATAGCCCCGACTAGCCTTATCGCCATATCCTCTTTGCCACCACGAACTTCGCTTACGTTTACTATATCTTTCCCCGGGAACCCGCCTAATACTGGAGTAATATGGGCCGAAAAAATAACAGAATGGAGCATTCAATTTTCGCCCCCTTTATCATAAAGTAGATTATTAGTCAGGTTCCCACTTCTACGGAGTGCAAACAGCGCGTGAATATAATGAGCCATACTCCGTACCAGAGTTATCTACAAGGCAGCAAGAGACTAGCGAATGGAGGAACAAAACTCACAAAAGTACCTTCCCTATTCAGTCTAGACCAGATCCATTGACTCACACCGACGGCACCCTTTTGGAAGATTTGGAACCGCGTAGTATGGAGTGCCTGCAGTTCACTTACTTTCGACTTATTGTTTAAAGGCTCGCCAAGCAATTTCACGTCTCAACACCAATAGTCTTTGCACGTCGTAAGGCTGTGAGGTGGACAGTTGGGACGCGCGCAATGAGTTCAATTTCTCAGCCAGACTATGTGGCCTTAGGCTTGGCAATTTTGATCGCACTGCTCTCGCTTCCGTTCTTTCGAAAGCTTGTACGCAGCCGGTACGCCAAGAATTTGCACCAAGATGGAATCGCGTACGAGGACGAAGATGGAGTCGCAAGTGAAGACTCAGTGGCTCAATTTTCGAACAAAGCCCAATTTATCACCATTTTCATTATCAATCTATTAGCAATTGCACTCTCGTTTGCAGATGCAATTTTTACGGCCGTCCAGCAGGATTTCAAATTTGCCCGCTCGGGGGTACCCGTTTTGGGGATATTCTTGCTGGTTCCTTCTTGGGTAAGTCACAATGCCAGAATATCTGGAGTTTGAAACTGACGCTGTCCAGATATTTCTACTTTTGCAACTTTCAGTCGCCTCACGAGAAGCGGCACCAGTGGCAAGATTTAACACTGTAACATCTAGCCTATACACGGGTATCTTGATCACTTGTATAGCTTCGGTGGATCTTTATGCAATCAATGGCCTCAATTATCGCTACAGCGATGGGCTTTTCATTACCTCGATTTTGACAGGAGTTCAAATTGGTGCAGCACTAGCTTTAATGGCAACCATCTCTTGCATTCAACGACGCCCGACCATCTTCCGCCCAAATGGAAGACCTGTCGACACACAAAAGACAGGCAGTCTTTGGTCGAGATATAGCTTTGACTGGGGCCTGGGCATGCTTCACGCCGCAGGCACAGAGAAATTCGAGAATTCAGACATGCCGGCAATGGATCACAATGTGAGATCAGAAAATGCGACCGCAAACTTCAAGCGCATAATATTCAAGGATAATAAGCTCCCGCTGTGGGCACACATTACTTGGAAATTCCGGTATCAGTTCCTTTTTCAATGGTCTGCCACTCTTTTCACAAACTTTTTTGATGTCGCTCCCGCCTTTGCAAATTTGCAATTACTTCGGTATCTGGAGAGTCGCAACGACATGGATGCCATTGATCCAGTCGCGTGGAAATATGTAGCTGCAATTGTTGTGGCTACGATTAGCTCCCGTATGGTCGATTCTAGAGTCATGTGGTCGGAGATGGCTGGTATGGTTCAATCCCTTTCATTTTTTCTCCTTTTCAGCTTTTTGGGGAGGGCACTACTAACGGTTTTTTTTTCGTAGACATTGTTATCCCTCTAAGATCAACTTTGACTGGGCTCATGTTCGAAAAATTGATGAAAATTGAGGATTCACTTCATGTTCCCAAGAAGGTAAGACATGTTTCTATCACCTATTAAGACACAGCAGCTTTAATTCCAGAATTCAGCAATGGATCCTGCCGCAAAAGTGCCTAGAGTGTTTTGGGAACACTCCAGTGGCCGTAGTGGCTATCTCGAGGTTGTATGGCAGGCAATGCGTTCGCTTTTGGATTCCCACTGGCACTGGAGACGGATGCTGCCCTTCACCAATTGTAGCGTTCTGGTCCAAGCTAACTATATACCCTAGGAGTCTTCAGATTCAAGCGCTGCAAATCCCGACGATGCAAAGGTGCAAGACGACCAGCCAAGTTCAAAATCCCAGCAGGATATTGTCAACATGTTTTCAGTCGATTGTGATGCAATCGCCAGATTTGGGTCACAAAGTGGACAATACATAAACTGTGCAGGACAATTTATAATAATCGTCGTCTTTTTGTTGCATCTTGTTGGCTGGCAAAGCCTGTGTGCAGGAATGTTGGGGATTTTGATCCTCTTCCCTGTAAACAGAGCTCTCGCAGCAGTATACGGCAAAAACCAAATGGTTTTAATGAAGCTTCGTGACGAAAGGGCTGCTATCACTACAGAAGCGCTGCAGGGAATCAGACAGATCAAATTTTCTGCAATCGAAACCCAGTGGACGGAGAAGATCGAGAATATACGTGAAGAGGAGCTTTCGATGCTTTGGAAGACAAGACTCAACAACATTTATATGGCTTTCGCTTCAGAGTTTACTCCTATCGTCCTAACGGCACTTTCCTTGGCTACATATTCGTACATCAATGGGACCCTGCTGCCTTCAGTCGCTTTCACGGCGATTACTCTATTCATGTTCCTTGAAGGAATTGTGGCTCATATCCCACTGTTGTTAGTTACGGCCATAAACGCCAAAGTCAGCTGTGATCGAATCGAGAAATTCTTTCGCATGCCAGACAAAGCCGACAATATTCATCCAGGCCCCGCAATATCCTTCAACAACGCCACTATCACTTTTCCTTTTGGCTCCGAAGGCCCAACAGAAGACCAATTTGCCCTGCGAAAGCTCAACCTTGACTTTCCCAATAATTCCCTTAGCATTATTTCAGGATCTACTGGTTCCGGAAAATCGCTACTGCTGGCTGCTATACTAGGTGAAGTTGAAGTACTGGGTGGCTATATACAAGTCCCGAGAGCTCCTCCTCCAGATGAACGCTTTGACAGCAAGGCAACTGCCGCTAACTGGATTATTCCTAACGCTATTTGCTTCATTTCCCAGACCCCATGGATTGAGAACGCTACCATAAAGAATAATGTGCTATTTGGTCTCCCATTTGATGCTATTCGATACGACAAGGTTCTTAAAGCATGTGCCCTCTCGCAGGATCTCTCTCTATTTGAAGATGGCGATGAAACTGAGGTTGGAGCTCAAGGAATCACGCTAAGTGGTGGGCAGAAGTGGCGGTTGACCTTAGCACGGGCTTTATACTCGAGAGCAGGTATTATGGTAATTGACGATGTGTTTAGCGCCCTCGATGCGCATGTTGGGAAGGATGTCTTCACAAATGCACTCCTAGGCGATCTTGCGAAGGGACGAACTCGAATTCTGGTTACTCACCACACCTCGCTATGCTTGCCGCGTGCGGATTACGCTGTACACCTCTCAGCTAATGGCGTTGTCGAACATGCAGGCTCGGTGGAGGAACTACGGCGCACCAAAGTCTTGGACCAAATAATTGAAGCCGACGATGTCGCGGAGACCGAGGAAGGCCAAACAGAGATCGATGCAGCGACCGTAAAACCTAATGGCTCAACCACAAATCCACAGCCAAATCCTACCCTTAAGGCTACGCCCAAGAAGCTTGTTGAGGACGAGAAACGAGAGACTGGAAGAGTCAAAACTGCCGTTTATGTTGGATACCTCAAATCCTTTAGTGGATTGACCCTTTGGGCTTTTCTCATCCTCCTATATGCTGTAGCCCAAGGCCTCACGCTTGGTCGTACCTATTGGATTAAAACCTGGTCCAGTGCATACGGAGAAGTCGATACCAACTTGCCCCATGTGACCTACCAGTACCGGCAGACATTACAGACGCAGCTTTTTGGTCGGCCATCAAATTACGTCAACTCAACAAGTATGCCTACAGACTTTCAAGTGGAAACCGAAGCTAGAAGCCTTTGGTTTTATCTCGGAATTTACTGCGCTATATCGACAATTTCCGTGATCATATCTGTTAGTCGTCTTTACTGCGTTTACGCCGGTTCACTCCGTGCATCGCGGAGAATTTTTCAGGGTATATTGCGCAGCGTACTTCGAGCACCACTCCGATGGCTGGATACTGTGCCCACTGGACGAATCTTGAACAGGTTTACGGGTGACTTTACTAGCATGGACTCATCATTGGGTACGAACTTCTATTACTTCGCCAACGTAACATGGGACATCCTTGGCATTTTGGTGGCAGCTCTTTTTGTTTCGCCATACATGATCCTCATTGCAATCACGCTTTTAATGATTTGTGCCCTTTATGCACAACGCTATATGGGCGCAGCACGGACTATCAAAAGACTCGAATCCACCAATAAATCTCCAGTAATATCACATTTCGCGTCTTCACTCAGCGGTCTGTCAACTATCAGGGCATTCTCAAAATCATCTGAATTCGCCGCTAGGATGTTCGCTCTTATTGATGACTGGGCGGCTTGCAGTTGGTACATCTCGGTCTTTCGAATGTGGCTTATGCTTCGCATCGGCATTACGGCCTCTATGTTTTCTGCAGTTGTTGGCATTCTCGTTGTTGCCACACCAAGAATCGATGCCAGTTTAGCCGGCTTTGTCCTCTCTTTTGCGCTCAACTTTGGACATGCTATTAACTGGGGTATCTCTGTGTCTACCCAGACAGAACTTGATATGAATGCGACAGAGCGTATTTTTGAGTATCAAAATCTAGAGATCGAAAACCAGCATGGAGAGGATGTGCGCGCAAGTTGGCCCGAGGAAGGCAAGATAGAGGTTAAGGGCTTGGAAGTAGGATATGCCGAAGGCTTGCCTTCTGTTCTGAAAGGACTGAGTTTTACGGCTGAAAGGAATCAGAGAATCGGAATTGTTGGTAGAACAGGCGGAGGTAAGTCTTGTTTATATGAATTCCTACGCGGGGGTTGCCGCCAAACCGGCAACTCATCCCTGCTGCGTCCATTATTTACGGACATGAAGTTGAATGTAATCCGTTCTAACATAAATTAGGCAAATCGACCTTGTCACTCGCCCTCTTCCGCTTTCTCCAAACTCGGAAAGGCAGCATTACGATTGACGGCGTTGACATTTCTAAGATCAAACTCTCTGACTTGCGCACACGTCTCGCTATCATTCCACAAGATCCTTTCCTATTTTCAGGCACTATTCGTACAAATCTCGACCCTTTTAATCAATTTACCGAATACGAACTTGAGAAAGCCTTGATGCGATCCCACCTCGTTCCTTCGAGCCCTGGTACACCAGTTATCGAATCAACTCTCGACGAGGACAGTGCCACTGAGAATGGTTCAGATACAAATGCTTCTCTGTCATTGTCATCCCCCGTTGCATCCGGTGGCTCTAATCTTTCGCAAGGCCAGAAGCAACTACTTTGCATTGCACGCGCAATTCTATCGCGTCCAAAAGTACTGTTGTTAGATGAGGCGACTTCGGCTGTCGATATGGCGACTGATAGACTAATCCAGCAGTCGATACGTCAAGAATTTTCCGACTCGACATTACTAGTCATCGCGCATCGATTAAGTACAGTGGTGGATTTCGATCGGATACTGGTAATCAAGGATGGTGTGGATGCAGAGTTCGGCACTCCAAAGGAGTTGCTAGAAATAGAGGGTGGATTGTTCAAGGAGATGGTTTCTCACAGTGGTGAGAAAGATGAATTGGAGAGATTGATTTTGGCAAAATAGATATTTCGGAACGCTCAGGATAAAATTTAGGAATCTTGGGACCTCTTGCTGGTAATGATGTGGTAGGAAAAACAACTGAGGTAGAGGTAGCATTTTACTCTATCAGTACACAGAATGCAATATAATGAAGCGAATAACCTAATAATTGCCTGAAACCTTCTTGAGTGTAGACCCAAAGTGAATATATCGCAGCGAAGTTTACTCGAAAGCCTTTGCTGTAAATTTATCATAATAGTAACCATTGAAGGATCAATGTACCCTATATACTCTAGCTGGGTCGCAAGGGGCATTTGAAAGAGACGCCTCGACGATCTTTAACAAATATTAAAGGAGGGTGAATGATAGAAACACATTTGACTTAAGTTCTCTATGCGCTATTCTCCGTTGTCCAGACAGATAGGGCCCTAAGTTAAGAAACTCACGTTACACGGTCAAATGTCGTGGCGGCAAGGAATGATGATTACCATTGCAAGGTAACAGTCTGCTTAGCTTTAGACGTTGCCTCATCAGCTCATCAATTATCTCAGTGTTAACCTTAGAGAGTTCGCTTTAAATACTCTCGATTGCGCGCCAAATAATACTCAACGTGGTTAGCATGAAACGGATAACTGATGCAAAGAATGGATTGGCCAATTAGAGCATAGGTATCGAGGTTACAAAGAGTCTCACTTTATTACAAAGGGAAGATGCCACAGACCTATAAATAACTACACATAATTATTGTACGACAGGTGACTAAACTTTGTACTCGTTTGGCCTAGCGCACCTAGCTGAGCACACATACTAGCAATGCACAGCACACAGCAATCCCAACAATTAATGCTAGAATGCCTCTCGTTCGTCACTAACTCGAGAACAGCAAGGCGGAATTCATCCCTCTTTATGTCTAGGCCGCGCATTAGAGGCTCACTAAACAGATATAGCGACGCTTATGTTAGAGTTAGATTCCGAATGCAGAGAAAACTTCTTTGGCTTGAAGTGCTCCATATGAATCTGTTGTTATAGTGCTGATGTAAGAACGCCTCGTTGACTCTGTGTCTCAAACTCTGTTGTGACTTATCAGGCAAAGTATATGTAGGCATCCCACTGCCCCTTCCACGATGCTTATTTTGGAAATTTTACATCAATTTCACGCTGTTTTATTTGTTTTATCCCAAGATGGAAACTCTTGTAGAGCCGAACGGCCAGCAGGCTAGTACACCCGAGATGTATTCACTTATAGAATCTCCTCAGTATAGAACTAAACAGGTGCAGCACTTCGCTTTTGTCTTCCTAGAATGCTGATGATCTTGTATTTTAATATTTTTTTCAGACTGACAAGCTTACGCTTATCGCTACCGAGATGACCTGCGTGCACAATTGCATCTTGCGTTGCTTAAACGCGATACGTAGACACACCCCAACCGTTGAAGCAGCTGATTACAGCCCATTCGTCCATTTTATTCGTCTCTGGCACGCTCTCATCACGAAACACCATGATAGCGAAGAACAATATTTTTTCCGCCGTGTACAAGAGCAAATACACCCAAAAGCTATGCTTGTCTCTCTCCATGAGCACGAGACTTTTCATGACGGCATGCAGAAACTAAGCAGCTACCTGGATAGTCTGACTGGGCGTGAGAGCGAGTTCAACCGTATTGAGCTCTCTCGTATCATGGAAAGCTTCACCGACGCCTTAGTTACGCACCTGAGAAACGAGATTCCGGCCCTCATGGAACTAAGCCAGTATGGAGACGTGGATGCTATAGCGGAAATATGGCGCAGTGGACTGAATGAAGATATCAAGACATTTAAGATGGCCGACTTGGTGACATTTGTACCTCTGGGAATACTGGCACATGATCCTGACTATGAGGACGGACTGCATCGCGATTTTCCGCCCTTGCCAGCCGCAATGAAGTTCGTGGCTCGACATATCCTAAGCTGGCCGTATCAAAGCTCTTGGAAATTTCTATCTGCAACCTAGCAATTTTTTCTTTTCATTACGTGCCTTTGGGGTCCGCTAAGACGTCGAGTAAGAACAAATGGGCAGGTCATAGTCCCTAGCTTGTACAATTCGTCAAACAAATAATACTGAGGGGTGCCACCAACTACGCATTCTCACATTGCCTTCCATCATGATCTGCTCTTACTATTGAAACCCAGGTCTGATCAAGTCCTAACATCTTTTCTAAGAAACATTCTGGCCAAGCCCGCAATTATCTCCAATTGGCTTATCCTGTCGCCCTCACTGTTCTTTAAATCCTCTGCAACACTGCTAAATGTATCCCATACTTCAATATATTTGTTATTTGTCTGGCGATTGGTGCCAATTGATGCTAACGCATACTCCATTTGCTTCCGTTCTCTTACTTTCAACAAATCTTCTTTTCTTATTGCAACGGTCTGGTCGGTCTGATTCGTCTCGTTAGTATAAAATATGCCTAACCTGACGTACTCGATGATTAGTGCAGCCAGACCAGTTGCAAGCGCAGTTGCCACGGAACTGCCTGAATGAGCTTCAAAATTTTGAAAAGTCTTATCATACAAGTCTTCATAATTCTGATCAATCACAACCTCATGGCCCGGGAAAATGAAATTCAGCTCATGTGGATCGCCAACTATATCAAGCATGCTTCCCGTAGCTTTAGCAGCGCCAATCCTGAAGCTGTTGGGATTACTGCCGTGGGGATACATCGGGTCAGCCAATTTTCCCTGTTCTGTAGCCGCGCAAAACATAAGAAGCCCCTTTGTATTCAGGGCAATGTGGATTGCATCATCAAAAGCCTTCTTCTTAGCTGGATCTGTCGGCGGCTTGATCGTCCACGACGTGCATATGATCTGAGCGCCGTGCTCTGTTGCGTATTCAATCGCCTATAGATCTCTTCAGAGAGATACGAAGCCGTATTAAGCGAACCCACTCGCCTGCACAGCACTATCATGGTTGATCTGAAGTTTTCTCGAGCCCTCGCTTGCAAAGGACGACGCCCCTGATTTGCGCCATCCAAAAGCAGAACATGGACGCGTTTACGTACCTGCTGACAAATAAGCTTGTTGTCGATACGTTGAATATCGCTGCCTTTAAAGATGCAGGCACGCCGCTGCATATCGCATGCGAACGGGGTACGCCAGAGATGGTAATATCATTGATCAAGAATGGCTTGGATATCAACTTCACTTGCACCTCATGGTACGGCACTCCATTAATTGCAGCTACTTTCCGATAGAGAAGACTTCGAGAAGGAGAGAAAGGACAAATAATTAAGCTACTTCTTGACGAAGGCGCGGATCCCAGTCTATCCGCAGGCTTATTCGGATATCCGATTATAGCAGCCAGTTTATCTTGGCCAACAGAGGTTATCCAATGGCTTCTCGACCGCAAGGCTTTGATTGATGTCAAAGATGCCTTTGGCAGAAAACTAGCCCATTCTGCCTGTTACAACTCCCTCAAGGTTCTAATCGCCTTTCAGGTTCCCGACTCGGACTTTGCTGTCAAGGATCTGGTTGGGAGAGTCCCTCTTCATTACACCGTGCTCAGTAGTCAGCTTGGCCGTGTGGAGGAAGTTTTAGCACGCTCTGAAAGAGTTGGTGTTGGCATTGACGTTCATGAAAACGATGGTTGGACGCCACTGCTCTGGGCCGCACGCGCTTCGCGTGTCTTGTTGTTAGAGGAACAAGAAGCCTTGGCACATGTCGCCGTGGTGTCGTTTCTTCTCGAAAAAAAAGCAGATCTCAGTATTCATAGGTCCGGGCTGTTTAGAGACTGGACTTCCTCAGAAGTTGCCTATTATGAATGCTGACATGCATGCTGAGGCTGCCTTCTGGGACTTTTTTGAAAGCATAATACTCACCATTCTTTGTCTAACAGTATCGCCGACTTGATCGCCGCACGGAATTCGCTAAGAAAGAGAGCATCCGAGCCAAAAAAGAGAGGAAAGTTAAGTGAAAGTCCTTGTTGTGACTGCTGTAATCTCGAAATGTCTGGTGGTTTTCATAAGAATCTTGACTTATACGACGTCAATTTATGCTTCAAGTGCTACAAGTCTAAATCACTAATTTGGCCTCAGCACAAGTTCAAGGAACTTAGCTACGACTGTGACTCAGATGACTCAGCATCAGAGGTAGCACAGTCAGAAGCGGGAAAGTCTACAAGTGAAAAGAACACTGTGAATGATGAAGAGAACATAGACAATCAGTTTAACGATGAAGTTGTATATGAGGATGATTTGAAGGAACAGGAAATGGAGTTGCTACAAGAGAGAAATAACTAAAATAGTATGTCTTAAAATTTAACTGGTTGACTTCTGACAAGACTATGCTATAATGCAGGGTAACAAATGGGTGCGATAAACCGCCATGTTCGTTTAATAGCACTGTCCGTACCGTTCCTCTGGTAACTCGGTTGACTAAGCGTTCGGAGTTTTATGTTGATAAGGACGATCTGGACCGCCTCGTTTAGTTAAATGCGGACGCGGCACAGGTGGGAATTTGCCGAATCCGGCAACTACTCGAAACAAGGAACACTAAGCAGTACCTCAAATTAGATTTACGTGTATACAAGACAATATGTATACGAGGTGACATACATGTGAAACAACATGAAGTCATCCCAGACTGCCTACACACGCACTCTTCATATCAGCTTCCAGGTCAAGTTGAGGCCAAGAACCTCTTCAAATAAAATAAAAGGCCGATAACCTAGATCACCCATCTCATACCCAAGTCAACATTTGAAGTCGTTGTGCCAAGTTATATTCTTACTTAGTTAGATAGGTGATAAATCCATTTGCAGTACTCATTGGTATCTCTACAAAACAAAAAAAGCAAGAACTCGCCAAAGCAGTATCCCGCTTTATATTGGATAAATAGGATAAAAACCCAAGTGAACGTTCCTTATAAAAAACCCCGACAATGATATCATTCTTCCAAACAATAAATTATTTCCAGCATTCTCCTGCCTTTGTGATACCGCACACATGATCGTGTGATGTTATAAAAAAATCCCGAATTCGAAAACAGGAAAAGACGAAAAAAAAAGGACAAAAAGAGAAAAAGAGAAGAAGAGAATCTTGGCATTCATTGCCTTGACTTCGTCCGCATGCCCGTCATCGATGATGAGCTCCTAACTGAGCTCGTAGTCGTAAGCATCGCCGAAACGCCCTCCATCCTCTGCCGACAATCAAACTCCTTCAAGAAAGCATACACGCTTCCCAATGGCAAATATTCTAACAACGGCCGTAGTTCATCGGGGAACATGTCGGCCCCGTGGTCTTTAATTTCTTCATTAACGCGGTTGAGTCGCAAAATCTGCATCCAAGACACAATGTCGTCGCCCAACAGAAAAGCCGGGAACCGCGCCTTGGACATGTCGTCAAGGATCCACGAGTTGCGGAAATACGGTCTGTTAAGGAACCCCGAGATGGCCACATAGCTCGGGACTTCTCGCGGGTCTTTGATACCCTCGGGAATGTCGCTTAAGTGTGCCACGGGCCCCATCCACTTCATGATAGGGGCATAGTTCTCTGGATGGGCCTCGCGATCGCCTGGCTCGCCAAACGTGGTGGGCATGCATTTGTCCCACGCCTTGATAATCTCAATGGCGAGATCAGAAGTCGAGTCCTTCAACCCCAGCCAGCCAACCACCATCTTAGCGTGGCGGTATGCCTTCGCCATGTGTGACCGCCGTTCGGCCTCTTCACGCGCATCCCGCGGATTGATGCAAAGGAGATCGAGCCATATGCGTAGAGGCGGTGAACCTCCCTTCGACGCGCCCGGCTCAGCGAGCATGTGTCGTATGCCTTTTTTAAGGAGAGACCGCAGCCAGCCAGGGGCTTTCTTGGGCGGCGTGGGCATTGGCGGTGGCATCGACGCCGAGCCCTGAAGATCTGTGGTCGAAGTGTCGGGAGTTGGAAGCGAAGCAGCCAGGAAGACGACTCGCATGTACTGCAGCGCCTGGGCGAGGTGCACTGGAATAGTAATGCTGGCGCCATTCAAAAGGATCGTCTCGGTGACGTTGATATCGCCGTACAGGGCCGAGAGGCCGATGAAGTTGGACGCATCGCTTAACTTCTCGTGTACCAGGCGACACACGACGCGCTCGTTGATGTCGTTGGTCATCGGCGGCTGCAGCTCGAGCAAGCGTACCTCGTTTCCGGACCGATCCAGCGGGCGGTACCGAATAGACGTCGCAACTTCGGGCGGGGCCATGATGGACATGCGAAGGATGCTGGAGGACTTCAAAGAGGTTACTTTCGCGCGGGATAGAAGGTAAGCAGCCCCATGGTTTTCTGGTAATCTCGATTGCAGCGGCACTTATACAGTAACAACCATGGAAGGGGTCGTGTCATTTCCGCGGTAACATTGGGCTTGGAGATGAGCCCTTGTCGCGCATCCCCATGCCAGGGTCATGTGTGTAGCTGCATTAACAACACCAGCACCCGATGTCATAGACCAGACCAATGGCACGACCCGGCGCTAGCTTGAGACCGGTGCCATCCAGCAGATCAACCTCTGGCCTGAGCGTATACAGTAGCTAAGAGCTTTGGGATTGAAGATTGAAGATTGGAGCTTCGAGACGAGCACGTCCATGTCCAACAGCCATACTCCATACTTGTAATCTTTGCTCAAACACGCGTACGGGGTCTTTGGGACGGAGTCTTGGGACGCCATCCACAGTTAGCCTTTGGCCCCCAGCAAAAGATTAACCAATTGCCGCGAAGTGCGGTAGAATGCGGCATTGCATCTGCAGCTCTAGCCTAACCTAGCCATTTCAGCCTCGGCAGGTCCGGATTTGGTTCGCGTCGGGGTTGATTACCCGCCTTAGGTAGTCCAATTATATGGTGTTATGAATTATCATCCAATTGGATCCAAGTTTCGACAAGTACAGTCCTGCTATTGGCACAGCCAAATGTACATGTACGTGGCAGGGAGGAGGTTATAGCATGGTACCGTGGTAGGAGTTCAAATCATACCATTGGACGGGGGTATCGCTGCAAACATTACCTAAGTTTTATAAAGCTCTCAGAGATGCTCCGTGCTTTTCTCCCCATGTGTATAATAATTATTGTGCAAGATAAGTCCCATAGCCCCGTTGAATCCCGGCAGCTAGCAAGGCTTAGCATTGGTGCTGCAGAATGCTGGCGGGTTGGTCGTACAAGCACGAATCGTACCAGTAAGCTTCAGTTGCTAAATCTAGAAAAAAAAAAAAAAGATTGATGCAATGCAGAGGGATCCAATGTTATCGTGCAGGCGGCCGATCCTTCAGCATGGAGAGCCTGCCATGCGGCTGACGGTCCATCATCGATGTTACATTTCGCTTCATGATCTTCCCGGCGACAAAAACAAGTCATAAAACCCCCGCCTCTATTATTTCGTATCGCCATCACCGGTCGATGCTACTCTCCAGGCTCAAGAATACAACCATATTGGTAGTATCACGAGCTTGAAACCATCACAGCCCAGTTTCTCACCGCTTAAACGCTGCAGACAGCACATACATGCGACTATCCCCAAGTCAGCAAGTGGCGATACCAGAAACATGGATAGACCAACAGACCTGATATCATTGTGGAGAAGAACGAGTAATCGGCCTGCAGGCCCCCCTCATGTTCCTGCGGAGAAGTTTGCATGGAAAGCGATGTTCTGATGCTCAACCTAGTACCAAAAAAAATGTACCACGTGTACGAAGTACTTCAAGAATAATATTACCAGTACTATTTCGTGCCAATACTAGTAATTGCGCCAACTGACAGCGGCAAGGACCGATATGCTAGTCAAGTGGTTCCTTCATCCTCACCTTCGTCAGCCTGGGATTTCTCACTCATTCACCACTACCCTCGTATTTACCCAGTAGGCCTGCTGTAACTTGATGTTGCGTGTACGTGCCGAATAGAGTATGTAAACATCAGCTGACCCCAGGTTCACCTTCAGCTGCCCAGGTCAACGTTTGCTCTGTCCCTCGTCTTCCGTAGATCTATCCCAGCATCCTCCTTGTAGAATATGACCTGTAGTGCTGTTGGTTCACCCCAAGCTTTAAGAGGATCCATCGTGCTGCAGATGCGGCCTTTTCAATGCACCTGGGCCGCGCAAAGACGCCCGTCGAAAGTGGCCGTTGAAAGTCTTTATAAAAGGGCGGAGGGATCCAATGTTCGAACTCGTAATGATATGCCATTAGTCTAGATTGATTTCCCGGCATCAATCACGATGGTATTCACTATATGCCGATCCTGGCCTCATCAGAGCTACTGGGGCGATTTTGACCTCAAAGGAGTCAAGGTCAATGTCAAGTCACCTAAGAAAGATACTTTCCAGGGCAGCTCAGATCAGATCCCCCCATATTTCTGGGCCAAGGGTATCCGAAATCGGGTAAGAAGGCTCCTAGGCCGTAAGCCAAGAAAGCATTCTTTCCCCGTTCATACCGGCTATTCCGAAGCAAGAACTCTAGTCGGCGACGGCACTGTTGCAGACTTAGCAGTGCTCTCCAGCCAAGCACGGGGTTTCGTCACAGAAGTGTTTGGAGACATCGGAGATGTGCCAGAAACCTCGTCTTTGAGCGAAAAACAATCTTTGTCCTCTCTGGAATCGGGACCCAGAGTAGTCCAGCTGAAGCTATCCGCTGAACTCCAGAGCTGGAAAGAAACTCAGCACGCAGCCGGCAATGTCCTGCCACCGAAAGGCACTGGTTTGAGCCCAGCCTCGGACGACACCCTCAAGAAGTTCGGAGCAG
The DNA here is from genome assembly GCA_030278935.1 of Trichoderma polysporum. NCBI lineage: Eukaryota > Fungi > Ascomycota > Sordariomycetes > Hypocreales > Hypocreaceae > Trichoderma > Trichoderma polysporum. The sequence continues at coordinate 14,496 of JARFTM010000219.1, read as the reverse complement.
CGGACTGGCCTGAAGCCTTGAAGACGAATAATGCACTATTCGGCTGCGGCATTGCCAGTTTGCTCATGGGCGCTGCTGATGCGCAAACTATGTTCTCCAACTACGTAACCGACATGGTCTTTTACTATGAGCACGGCTACAACTACGTCTTCCCGACGTTGGTACCGTTGTTGCAGAGAGGTTTGGAGGATCCACATGCGCTGCGTACCCTGGGAGGGCGCGAGCGTCGAGATGCCGTCTCCCTCGGCAAGCAATACATCCAAGGCAAGATCGCGCTGGAGAGTCAGCATAAGAAGAACTTGACCTACCGGTCAGCACGATTAAACCGGCGTACCGCACAGATCGTCTCTCTGTCAGAGAGCAGCCTGCTAGGCATGGCGGCCGAGGCGATAGCACGGGGCTTCGACCCGGGTGCTGTCATGGCTGACCTGGTCTTTAGCTCGCCGGGCACTGATGTTGTAGATGTGGGATGTGACCTTGTGAATTCAGAGGTCATGAACTCATTCCTAAATGTGACAGACATCACGGAGACCGGTATCGTAAGCGAAGAGGTACTGCGCAAGATATACGATGCCTACGCTGCAACCAGCGCCAGGATGCTGACCCAGAGGTGGCATGAGCCAGTCGCCAGAATGTGCGCTGCTCTATATACATGGCACATTCAGAACGACCGGCACATGTTCTTCCGACGCGCGCTTCTAGGCTGGCCCAAAGCCCGGAAGACGCCTGCTCGGCCTCAGCTCGAGGCAGATTTCGACGAGGTGTTTGACAAGCAGTATCACACAACGGGTTTCAGCAGGCCTCTTGATCCCAAGTACACATGCAATGGCGAGGATACATGCGATCACGTTGACCATTTCTTCCATCGCCATCAAGACAAGCCACTGCTACGAGAACTCTGGGAGTTCCTCGTCACAGGTCCGTTAGAGTACATCAGAGGAGGCCAGGTCAATGAGCAGCGTGAATACGAGCTTGTTGAGGGCTCACGGGTGCGAATGGCCGACCTTTTCTCTCAAGGCCAGGTGCTCGAGATGGTCTGGATTATTGCCCACGCGAATCATCATGCCTGGCAGGTTAACTACTTGTTTGAGGCCGCCATGTTTGGTAGCATTCTTGACGGAGGTAAGCTGGCTGGCAAGCTGGATAGAGCGGAGGAGCATTAAGATTTGAAGTTAAAGTTGGTGTTGAAGTTGGTGTCTTGATGATACAAACTGAGGATTGAAGTCAAAGAGTACAAAGTACCGGCGGGGTCTATGTCATGTGAAAGGTTGTACATGTATACGTACATATACGTACATTGTTGGCGGGGCTACGCAGCTACGCACACACGGAGGGAGGCGCTTCTCAATTTGCTACTAGAAACGAAGGATCAGAACATTTATGCGATGAGATACGAAGTAGGATAGAATGTCTTATGGTTATGCAATAATATATGATTAATGCCATCAAAATTGTCTAAACCTGTAGGCATCCACGCAGAGACTAGCCAGAGCGAGGTTTTGTTAAATCCTATTCAAAATTGCTTATCGAGCCTTATCGTGTAAGTCAGTCGTTTTTCCAGTGTCGCGACAGAGAGTGCGAGTTTTAAGCATGAAGTATAAAGTTGGGAAGAAATACCCATTGGTAGGTGTGCACTAACTGTCAATACCATAGACATTGCAAAGCTGACCTAAGAGAGAGAAAGAGATTGATGTCTTCTTCTTTCACAAGTTGAGACGTGAGGCTACTTCTTTAACTACCCAGCCAGCGTTGCGATGCGACTCACATGCGACCGAATATGTCGCGGTCTCTCACTCCGTCAAACACACAGAGCCTAATCATATTCACTTTACTACCCGCTTCTCTTAGCTATAAGATATGTGCTATCAACTAACCGAGATAAAGGGTTTAAATATCTGATATATACTTTCCACAAGACTCCAAGTGGAGGGATGAGACTTGAACGGCTCTCGCTTAAACTAACGCGCTGGCTGTCTCTTATAAATAAAAAAAATTCGGCGTCGCGAGTGTAATCTCAACCTCCTGTTATCCCTCGTCTTATACACCATACGTAGGTTTTGTTCATCCTTAAAAGGTCTACGGCCTGTGCCGTGACGCAGTGTGCTGCTACAACTTTAGTCAACTATATTATCCTCAGTAACAAGATCTTCAACGCAACTTTCTCTTCCTACTCATCGCATTATATGCGAAGATCTTTCTCTTTCCACCTCCAAATACCTCCTCCTTCCTTTAATTAATGCCAGTACGATTCTTCGGGGTATATTGGGCCACTAGTCTAGCAAGTCTAGGTACCATAACCACACAGCCCCCGGTAATCATTGCCAGTAGCAGTCTGGTCGGCCTGACCACAGCAGCGACTGGAAAAGGCCGGGACCAGCTATATCCTGTTAGAGAACAAGAGATTGCCCCTCATTTGAGTTGAGTGTTTCTATATTCACTCATCCCCAAATTCATTGGGTGATACAAGAGCTTGGTATATGGTCCATCTTCGTGAAAGGTACCCATGCGTAGGTTCCTTCGACCGGCAGCTGTGATAGCTGAGGATATTGCATTTCAAGCGACCGTGGCGTACATCAGCATTCCATGACGAGTTTCTCAATCAAATTACACTACACGACTTTTCTACACCATATAAATTTAAAATCTTAAGTAATTGTCTTACATTTGTTATTAACATATTTCATAACTTCTTTAGAACATTTGCTAGCCTTTCAAAAGTGTGCATTTGGTAGTAGCTGGCGTAGTGGTCGCAGACTTTTGGCCACCTACCTGCATGTACTCTCCCACTTAAATGGTGCACGAAAATACATTGAAAGGTGAAATAATATACAGTGCTTTATCAATTTTGCGAACTGTACAAATAGGTACTCCCAAAGCTCAGCTAATTGTTTATCGCGAGCTGGCCACCAAAATAACCCAGCGATAGAATGTACTTTATATTACAGTGCCGTATCTTTTCAACCACACGGTGCTGCAGCCAATTCTACATGGAAGGAACCTTTTCAGCGACTCATAGCCGTATTTGAAATGTTTCACACTTCAAGTTGTTTAACTTGGCCGATTATCCGATTGAGGAATGCTACGGCACTGTCCATCCGACGAAGAGTGGCTTCTCCCGTGTTAAAAAATAGCAATGGCAAACGCCCATTCCGCAATCCCGTCGGCACCGGCTAGACGAACCGCGGACGTGCATGGTTTGCGGAGCCTCCACACGATAGCGACCTGAGCGGTGGTTGGAAGACGCAAACCTAATACGAAATGCGTGTGACAATGGCCAATTGCAGATCTCGCCCTTTTTGATGTCACTACGCATGCCTTGTCCTTCTTTATCTTACAAACGCATCCAAACGCGGGGAGCGGCAAGCGATGAAAGTGTGTCGCCAGATGATCCGGCGAATCATTCACAGCTGTCAGATTTGACAGATTCATGGTGCGAGGACCCCCAGCTGAGAAATGCCTTCAAGATGGCTAGATGATAATCCGTGATCTGCACAAAAGATCTCCGGGCGAGGCTCTGTTCCATGGCATGGCACCATCCATTGCTCCTCACATGATGGATCCTTGCGCGGGGAAACGAAGACGGCCAAGACAGATCAGCCTGTCTGTTTGCCTGATGTCTCCGACTCAGAAGAACATTCCCATCGACTTTTCCAAGAATTACGCCAAAAGCCAGTGATAGAAAACTGAACCAAACTCAGCTGAAATTCATGGCTGGCTGATAGGGTAGGGACGGGCAGCGTTGGGGGCTAAGTAGTAAGCAATCTAGATGAGCCAGTCCAGTTACTACTACAGTAGGCGCCGAGAGATAAGCATAAAAAAGGACGGCAAGAAAAAAAGGGGCGGGGGCAAATTCTTTGACCCTCTCCGGAATCCAAATCTCACCAATGCCGGTGGTTGGAAAACGCCAGGAAACAATATTCACGGGGTATCCCGGAACAATACGCATTGAGCATGGGGTCGCTGAAACTGGCTGAAAGAAAACGGCAAATACATGCCTTACCAGCATAAAAAAAGGTTACGAGAGTAATACGCGGGTATGCATTCAGCCCCCAACGGAAGCAAATTACAAAAAAAAAAAAAAAAAAAAGCCTCCAACCCTAGAACCTCAAATCAAATCGTAGCAAACAAGATTAAAATAGCAAAAGGGAGGAAAAGAAGCAACGCCTTGAAACGCTCCTCTTCTGCCAAGGAAGAAGCGTGCCGAGACCTGACTGGTTTTGGTGAAGCCCTGTCTCACTTCTAGTTCCGCGCTGCTATTACTTGCAGTTGGCGGATCTGAGTCATCACGAGGCGGGTGAGACATGGGAAAGTAGGAAACGAAAATAAACGGGAAAGACGCATGATTCCGGCAAACCGGATCGGCTTGTCTCACTGCTGGTTGCAGAGGATGGAATTCAATTGGAATTTTGTGTTCTGCGTGCTGCGTAAACAAAATAGAACGAAAGCAAAATGAATTCGTCATCAAATATTCCCTTGCTTCAGCCAAGAGGCTATGTACTACTGTAAACCCGACAATAAGGCTGGGCATCAATGATACGAGGTATGGAGCCTACAAGTTAGTTAGCAGCAGCACACTCGGGCACTGAGAGCAACTCTCCCCCTAGCACCGCCGAGAGGCTAGCGGCCATTAGTGCTCGCCGCAGTGGATGTGCGCGCGCCCACAGCGCTTCCATTCCCCATAGCGAACGCGCAGTGTCCCCACGCACAACGCCTGCAGTGCGTCAGTGCCAATGCCATCAGCGCGCTGGCCTGCTACTTGCAGCGGTAGCTCCTTGGCGTTTGTTGTGCGCTTCTTCCGACTTCTTTTTTTCTTCTCTGCACGGATTTGACGACCGACGCATGCTCCGTGTGTGCTTATCGATTACGCGCGATAGCTACGAACAAAGCCATAGAAAACACCAGAAACACCAGCCTTATACATCCGAAAGATAGCTGCGAAAATAGTAGTAGCACATTTCAGCTTCCCCAGCCCAGCCTCTTCTCGCCCCCGGGATCCCCATTTTCTTTCAATTTGCTCCCGCTTCCGGCCCACGAGCTTCTTCCGGGCCCATCGGCAGTTCGTCTCTGGCCGCCTCGCCCGCCTCGCCGCCTCGCCGCCTCGGAACCGACGCCTCCGATCTAAGTGACGACACAGCCTCGCCCAGCTTTTTGTTCCCTCCACTGTGCCGTCCGTCTGCTATACTTCGCACTAGCCCGAGTAGCTCTTCCACTCCCCATCTGGGGCTTCTCTGATTTCCACGGCGTTGCCTCTTCCAAGCCCTTGGCTCGGGTTTCGGGCTCTCTGTCTTTTCTTCTTCCCTACTAGCGTGGCAATTCTGCCGTCAATCCTTATCAACTTCCTCGTCCTGCCATACACGTGCGAACCCACTTCTTCTCAACCCCGTCCGCTCACTCGGTCCAACTCTCTCGCCCAATCCTATTTTATTCCTATTCCTATTCCTATTTGTATTATCTCTCTAGAACTTCTGTTTGGCTCCTTTCTTTCTTCTCCTGCATGTCTCGCCATCACGACATCCCTGGCCCGGCTACCATTGACTGGGGAGTAATACCAAGACCGCAGTGCCAGCCAGTAGGCCGCTGCTTCTCCCGGCGCCAGCTTCCGTCAAGGCCTCGACCGGCGCCTTGAGCCGGCAACCGCGAAGACCCTGTGATTTGTTTTAGCACACGAGGTCGGATCTTGAAACGGAGCTAGAAGAAAAAGAAAAAAGAAACGAAACGAAAACTCCCCAAAATTGACTGGCGAGTGCGGCCTCAAATAATTGTTGGGAATCCGCCACGAGGGCTGGAGGCAAAGAGTTGGGCGAAGAATAAGAGAAACTACGATAAAGAGGAGGACGTTATAATAAAGGGGTTGAAGAGGAGATACACTCACAGCTCAGTCGGTCTCGGCTTTTGCAACAGGAGGAACGCATCGCAAACACTTCGATTCAACTCTTGTCGACTAGCATCGACAGCCGCCCGTCATGGCGTGGGAAAATCTCGACATCACCAAGCCGCACTTGGTTTACATTATCCTCGGCGGCTTCACATCGCTCTTCATGCTCTGCTCGTCCATCATCAAGGAGCGCGCGTACATTGGCGAAGCTACTGTTGCAACTCTCTGCGGCGTAATCTTCGGGCCTCATGCCGCCAACCTGATCGACCCCCAGTCCTGGGGCAGCGTCGACACCGTTACTGTCGAGTTCTCGCGCATCGTCCTTGTCGTCCAGTGCTTTGCCGTCGGCGTCGAATTGCCCAAATTTTATATGGAGAAGCATTGGCGCTCTGTCGTCTTTCTGCTGGTGCCCGTTATGGCTGTGGGCTGGCTGCTCGTCAGCCTCTTCGTCTGGTGGATGATTCCGTCTCTCAACTGGCTCGACTCGCTGGTTGTCGCCGCCTGCGTTACCGCCACCGATCCTGTCCTGGCCTCATCCGTTGTCGGTAAAGGCAAATTCGCCAAGCGCGTACCTAAGCATTTGCGAGACCTGCTGTCTGCCGAATCTGGCTGCAACGACGGCATGGCCTTTCCTTTCATCTACCTCTCGCTCTACCTGATCCAGTACAACCGCGACGCTGGCGAGGTCAGCTTCCACTTCATTGTCTACGTCATCCTATACGAGTGCATCTTCGGTGCCTTTTACGGCTTCATGATCGGTTACATTGCGCGCCGTGGAATCCGCTACGCCGAGGAGCACGACATGATCGATCGCGAGAGCTTCCTCGTCTTCTACTTTGCCCTCTCTCTCTTCTGCGCCGGTTCGGGTAGTATCCTCGGCGTAGATGATCTCCTCGTGGGCTTTGCTGCCGGAGTCGGCTTCTCTAACGACGGCTGGTTCGGCGAAAAGACGGAGGAGTCACACGTTTCCAACGTCATCGACTTGCTTCTCAATTTGGCTTATTTTGTCTACTTTGGCACAATTATCCCCTGGGAGCAGTATAACAACGGCTTCCTGGGCATGGAGGTGTGGCGCCTGGTCGTCATCGCCCTCTTTGTCATCTTCTTCCGCCGTATCCCTATCATGATGATGCTCAAGCCTTTTATACCAGACATAAAAAACTGGCGGGAGGCCCTCTTCGCAGGCCACTTCGGCCCAATTGGTGTCGGAGCCATCTTCGTCGCCATTCTTGCGCGGTCTGAGCTGGAACACGACGAGCCAGTGCCGCTATCGGCGCTGCCGCCAGCCGACTCACCTCACTTCAACCTCATCTACCTTGTCTGGCCAATCGTCACGTTTCTCGTCATCTCGTCCATTCTGGTCCACGGCTCCTCAGTCGCCGTCTTTACACTCGGCAAGCGCATCAATACCCTGACGCTAACCATGTCCTACACCGCCGCCCCTGAAGATGGGCCTTCGTGGATGAACAGACTGCCCAGGATCTCATCCCAGTCTAGATCCCAGGCTCGGACCATGTCGGATGTGTCCTTGGACGATTACAAAGAGCCCGTGTTCCCCGCCGGTACCCTTCCCCCCGGCGCAATCCCCCCACCTGCGCAGTTTCTCCGTCGACAGAGAGAGAGAGAAGAGGAAACCAATGGCCGCTCGAGCAGCCGGCCGTCATCATTGTCGGGCAGGAAGAGAAAACACAAAAAGTGGGACGACGGCCGTGGGCCTGGAGGCCCCATCAGTCAATCGGCCATCTTCCCCAACCGTCCTTCTCCGGCATCACCCTCACCTGAAAAGGAGTCGCCGCCTCTCCTCCCAGAGGAGGCCAGAGACTCCACTTTCTCCGGCGACAGCCCTACAGAAGTTGATGTTGAAAAACCGGATGATGAAGAGGAAGATCGCGGCCGTCGCAGACCAGGCGAAGACAGTTCCCGGGCACCGCACATTAATGTTTATGAGGAAGGAGAACACTTGGTCTTTGAAAATGATGATGGTGAGGTTGTAGACACTGGATCGACCCATCATGAGACCAGACATGGAAGAGGAGAAACAGAACCCCCGACACTCGCAGCCGCTCTGCAGGGAGCCAAATCTGAGGCGGAGCGGTTCCATTGGACGATGAGTGGCATCCGGCGCAAAATGACGGATGTGTACAGCTCTGAATTGGAGAAGCGAAAAGAAAAGGACAAGTCACACCGACGACATGAACCTGCCCGAGCCTATCAGTTCGGCAATACGGTACGTCCCCCTTCTCTTGCGCATCATGTTGTGATTTATCCTAACTAACTAATTATTTGTAGATTATCGTCGAGGACGAGGATGGAGAGGTCGTCAAGACCTATGAGCTTCCCTCACAGAAACCTGTCACTCAAGAAGGCGCCCGGATTAACAGCAGTCTCAAGTACTTCGGTCTCGGCGCCCTTGCGCGCCAGCCCGAAAAATCAGCCGAGGCTGCCGCCGAAGAAGGCAACGCAGGCGAATCTTCTGCTGCCGGCGCGGCTGTTGCTGCCGCTGCATCTGCTGCGTCTGCTGCTACGACTGCCGCTGCGTCGTTGGCCAAGCCCGTGTTCAAGCCTGGCTGGACCACCGGCTTCGGTGTCCTTGGCGGTGGCGAGGGTCGTAGGAAGAGCGTGGCTCAACAGGATGATTCAGACGATGATAGGCAGATTCGCTTCATGATTGGAGGAGTGGGACGACGCATGACCAAGGATGATTTCATTCGAGAGGTACAGAATTTGGATGTTGGCACGCGCAAGGAGGTCGTGGACCAGTCAACCGCTTCCACTGCGCTCAAGGACCTGGCCCGTCAAGATCTGCCACACAGAAGAGCGAGCCGCCCCGTGAACATTCCTGAGATTGTCGAGCCCGAATCCAGCACCGCCTCCAGCTCCACCTCTGCTTCCACCTCAGTTTCACCCGCTCCCCACAGCAGCAGCGTCCGAAACTCCGAATCCGTCTCTCCCGGGCGACGAGTCGACGCTCCCCGAGGCCGCGGCCGCAGCGGCACGGCGACCTCCGCCCTACACCCTTCCGAACTACAAGGCGAAACTGCCGTGGAGCGGAGTCGGCGCCTCGCCGCGTTGGGAGGCCAACAGAACGAAACGGAAGTCACCGGCAGCGGAGCAGAACGACGGCGAAGGCGTGATCCTACAGGCGAGACGCCGGCCGAGCGAAGGCGGCGAGAAGCAGCCCTGGGAATGGGTGCGGCAGCCGCTGAGGATAGCGACTCGGATGATGAGGGCACGCCGCGAGTGCCGCCTGCGCGAAGAGGGATTCGGTTTGCCGAACAGCCGAGCAGACAAAAGTGATGCAGTGATGTCCCTTTTTTTATCTTTACTTTCATCATATGTTTTTTCCGATGATGAGCACCTGCGTTATATTTCCTTTTAATCACTGTGTTATGTCCAAAACCTGATACAGCTGTCCACATAGACAGGTTTTATTTCCCTCCCCCCACAAAAGAAGAAGAGGAGGAAGTTGGGGAATGAGGAAGCAAAAGGGGGTGGAAAGGGAAGCAAAAGGAGTGTGATTTCTTTATATCATGTTGCATAGCGTAATTTGCATGAAGATGTATGACGACCGGAACCAAAAATGGGTGTTGTTTTATTTATTTATTTATCTATTTATTTTCATTTGCTTTTTATTTTCTAGGTATTCAGATATGATCATGAGAGGAGATGCAAGTATCTAGTTAGTTAGCATTGGGTGTATGATATGAATATACTAGGGAAGGAAATTTAGTATTTTAGTTATTTTTGCGATTTGTTTGCCTCTGTACCTTAAAGTTGAATATTTTGAGTTTTGAAAGGATACAATTTAAGTTACATGACATTACATCGCACAATGCCATTGTATACTTATGGAGTAACATTTTTATCTACTATTACCACCATGCTCCATCCCGGGCAAAAGTGGTTCTACCCCTGACTAGCGCCAGCCTCCAAGCTGCCCAACTCTACTTCGTATTTCGAGCCTCAACCACAACACCATGTAAATAAAATCCCGAAACTTCTATAACAAACAAACGTAAATCCATCAGAAAAAAAAGGGCCATGTAATGGACTCCAATGGCAACCAAGACTCCCCGCTCTCCACCTCGGCCAATGTCATCGGCATCCTCACCTTCGTCGTGGCCATCGCCGCCGCGACATACGCCCGCATCGCCTTCCTGCGCAACAGCGACGACGAGTATTTCCGCGTCAAGACGTCCCTGTCGTGGTACAAGACGGAATCGACCTGGCTAGCGGAACTGCTCCGCTCACTAGACGACGCGCAGGAGAATGGTGGGCAGCGGCAGCGGCGGCGACAACTTCGCACAGAGCAGCAGATGTACAAGTTCGTGATGGACGACTTGCTGAATCTGGAGCAGCGGCTGTTAGACCTCGTCACTGATATAGAGGTGAAGTCTGCGCTGAGGGGGACTTCGGAATGGACGCTGTTGCCGCGGGGTTGGGCGGGGGGGAGGCCCTCGGTGGCGGTATCGTGGCTCGGGGTGAGGACGAAGGCGCTGGAGCTGGTGAGGCAGCGGGAGGCGTTGACGGCGAGGGTGCAGTTCTTGCAGATTAGCATGATTTCGTCGAGGATTGGCGATTTGGAGGCGCGGATGAGGCTGTATGAGGCGGAGGCAGAGAAGACGGTGAGGATGGATGAAGAGTTTGACGAGGCGTGGCAGTCGGAGTATGGGGAATAAAGAGAAAAAGAGAAAAAAATATTTCTATTTCTTTTTTGTTCCTGCTCTACTTCTCGATATAGCTGGGGGAAAACAAGTATCAAAGGTCGAAGCTTTATTTGATCGAGTATCCATTCACCCAGACATACGCCCCGGTGACGGCAAGACTCGGCACCGCCCACAGCAGATCCAGCTCCACGACGGCCCACAGCCAGATGCATCCCAGCGGCGGCGCGCGCTTCATGTTATACAGATAGCCCTTGGAATTGGTGGTGTAGACGAGCGCACAGCCCGCCGCGCAGCTCATGGCGAAGAAGACTAGCTGGCGGAGGGGCTTTTGGAAGCGTCGGGGCAGGCCGGGGACGAGGGTTGCGTTTGGCTCGCTGGGATGCAGTATGTAGAAGAGGAAGAAGAAGGCTATTTTTTCACGAGTAAATCGACATTAGCAATCTTTTTTTTTTTCTTGATGAGAAATGGAGATTGGAACAAAAAGTACCGAAAAAGGCTCTGGCTGCGTTCGCCATAACCGTTTCCCACTTGATCGCCGCGCCATATTGGTTCATCACCAAGACGTCAAACGTAAAGTGCAGCATGGCCAGCGTCGACGTGTACAGCAGCGCCTCGAGGAACCGCTCCGCCGCGGGTGACAGCTTGGCTTCTCCTTCGCCGTCATCGTCATGGCCGGCAAGCTGCCTCTCTCTTTTGGCGGCCTTTTCGAAGAGCGACTGGTCGTCGGCGAGCTGCAGCAGCGTCTGTTCGGAGGGCGCCGAGCGGTCGGGCTGGCGGAGCTTGATGGTCTTGTTGGCAAGTTTTTCCTTGCGGGTTGTGACCATGGCTGCTGAAATTATTTCAAAATGTTTTTTCCGGTTTTCGGTTTTCGGTTTTATGTCGTAAAGAGTTGGTGATGTGAGTAATGACAGCTGATAGCAACAAAATGTAAAAAAGAGTGGTGTGTTTTTTCTCGTGTTGTCAACACCAAAACCCGTCTGTCTACGTGTCTCGTGCAAAATGTACGGAAATTGACAAATGACATCAGTCCAGGTCAGCCGAGGAGGTTGCAGCAGGGGCCAATCAGCGGCCGCAGCGAGAACTCCGCAGTGCATCGGGAGCTGTTAGTGGGGGGCTTATCGATAATGCTTCCCAGGCCCTGGATGCCCCCTGATGGTGGCGCTGTCAAAGGATGGGGGAGGCGCTGTGGTTATGTATGTAGATAGATAGCCGCATTAGGGACAGATGAGATCCGATTAATTAACGAATCTATTTAATCTAGTACTATTTGAACAAATGATAAGTTATAAACTTATAAACTATAGTCAAAATAACCTCGTCTCTCGAGTCAATTCCCGCTCTTTTAATCCAATCCCAGTCCAAATCTCTCCCTCGGCAACTCGATCCAATCCAAAACCGCCAACAACCCATCCATCAATCCCGCGCGTGATCCCTCGCCACGGCCTCCTACTCGCCCGCCTCTCGCATCAAAACCCACTGAGCCGTGATCCCTTGCAGCATCTGCTCGATCCCTCTGGCGCGTTTCACCCTCCTGTCCAATTGCCATCAGCCCGCTACAGGCCCTGGAGCCACAGCGCATGCGGGCCGAGCTCAGAAGCTGCTGAAAGCCTCCGGCCACTCCCCACTTCCCATCCCGCCTTGTTTTTTAACCCGCCCGTCGCAAAAAAAGGCACGTAACGCTGGTTCTACCCGCTTATCCCCAACAAAAAACACAACCCACCTTCATACATCATACATACACACAGACAGGAAACATCGTCACAGCAAGCAAACACTAGCATCAAGACGCGGTCCCTCTCGAGGCAGTCCCACGGCCACCTGCACGCACACACGCACTTCTCCCGCAGTCTCGCCATCAACACTCCGTCGTCATGTCCACCAACCTCAACCTGCCCTTCAACCTCCCCTTCGAGCTGCCCTTCAGGCTGCCTGGCAACCTGCCTGTCGACTCCAACGCTCTGCTGGTGCTGGCAGCGTCGGTCGCCGCCGCCGTGCCGTGCATTTACATTTGCACCGCCAACGCCGTGCGCAACCGCTTCCCGGAGCTGCTGGAGAAGCGCGTGTGTCTGCTGATTGCCCACCCGGACGATGAGGCCATGTTCTTTGCCCCGACGGTGCTGGCGCTGGCGCGGCCCGAGACGGGCAACCACGTCAAGATTCTCTGTTTGAGCTCAGGTATGGCGAGCGTCTCTCTGATCTCTCAATTGCTAGGCTATCTATCCTCTATCCGTGCGGAGGGGGATGATCATGTCATGTGGGGTGTTTTTGGTTGTGGAGCAAGTTGTCAGCCACGCGACGACGAAACAGAAGCTGCCAGAGAATGGGAAAACAGGCGGGATGGAGATATCAAAAGGATTGAATTATATTTATAAGAATGCTAGCTGACATGAGGCTTTCTAGGGAACGCCGATGGACTCGGTGAGACGAGAAAGAAGGAGCTCATCCAAAGCGGCCTGGCCCTGGGTCTGCGAGACGAGTCCGACGTCTTTGTGGTCGACAACCCGTAAGTGCTGTCGCAAGTCGAACGCCACATACCCTCTACCAATACAAACAAGACGACTGATACAATTGGCCTATATAGCAAGGACTTCCCCGACTCCATGACGACGCACTGGGACGAGACCAAGATCGCCAACCTCCTCACCAAGGCCTTTGCGCCACAACTTGCCCGTCAGCGGGCTGAAAACGCCTCTGAGCCTACGGCCAACATTGACGCCCTCATTACCTTTGACGGCAGGGGCGTGTCGTCCCACCCCAACCATATCTCCCTCTACCACGGCGCACGAGGCTTTGCTAGGGCTCTTACCGAGGGCAAGCCCGAGTGGGAGAGCCCAGTTGACGTGTATACTTTGGGCACCGTCAACTTGCTGCGCAAATATTCTGGCGGGCTGGACATCTTCACCACCATCGCCGCATCACTCTTTACACCCAACAAGGACCCTGAGCGCCCTGAGAAGCTCATTTATGCCAACAACCTCATTGGCTCAGAGCCCAACCTGAGCACCGCGTGGAACGCCATGACCACTGCGCATAAAAGCCAGATGGTCTGGTTCCGCTACCTATGGCTCGGATTCAGCCGATACATGCTGGTCAACGACCTGCGACTCGAGAATGTCAACGACAACTAAGCAGAGAGAATGAAACCTTGAAAAACATAACAAAACTATATAAACAAATTGATAAACACACATGCTTACGAGATGATGTGTGGGGGGAGCCAGCTGGATATTTGGGATTAGAAAATGAATAAATGGAACATGGAGGCTGGGGAAGGGGGGTGTGAGGCGTTGCATGAGCGGCGTTTTTTATTCAGAGCCGGCTACTCTGTGGGGTTGAGTGAATGACTTGCCTAGATCCACTTGGAGTTTACGTTTATGATGATGACATGCATCCATCTCCCACTCTTTTGCATGCGTTGTGATTTAATCTTCCGATTTGCTGTTTTAGTAGGTAATAGATGATGAATTTGAGGATGGCTGAGTCTGGAAGGCTAATGCTGCAGGGAAAGCTTAGCTTGTGAGTTTAATTTGGATGCATGCGAGATGATAAAGTGGGTATCATTTGCCATTGATGAGTGTTTCTATACAGACATGTTGAGCATGAATTACACATTCTGGCATTGGAAATGCTCACGATGAGCCATCCTAGTGGTCATCGGTACAAGGAGTAAGCATATCGCAAACTTGTTGACTAGACAACAACATCTGTTGAGTGAAGTTAAAGCTAAAACACATAAATTCCATCTTCGGTGTTGCTCGCTCTAATACACTTAAATCTCGTTCTTCCGGATTGTCTACGTGCAAAGTGCCCTTGCTACTGTAAATCCAGTGAAGAGATTATATCTGCAGCATATATTCTTTCTCTCTTCATTTTTGTCTCAATAGTTCTTTTTTTTTTTATCTTGATGTGTTTTGTGATGTTTTTTTTTTTTTTTTTTTTTTTTTTTAATATTAT
>JARFTM010000218.1:0-48875 GCA_030278935.1 Trichoderma polysporum | reverse complement strand
GACCACGTGGAGGTGATTAAGACGGAAACTGGCTCCTACCGACCTATCGCCCAGATGAGGATTTGTGTGTATCTAGATAACTAGATACCTTATGGTCGTTAATGCTAAAACAAACAAACAAACAAACGTTTTGGCTGTCTAGATACACAATAGTATGGAGAACTTGATATGCTATTCCGAGTGTAGTTTACATTTATTGTATTAAAATAGCCTCCGTTTCAATTACATCATTAGTCTTTTCAGCCCTTTGATGCCAATCGAATTCGGTCGCCTCAAGGGTATCTCATCAGCGTTTGCTTCTTTAAATAAGGACATCACAATATGTCTATAGTACCGTCTTAATTAATCCCATTGGGATATATTCATATAACCTTGTTTTTATTCTATTATTCGATAATCGTATGCTAAATAATTCCCGATTATTAGTCTTATCAAGATACACACCCATAATGAATAGATGTGACTTAGTATTGTTTCGCAAAGATTCATGCAGATTTTCTCTTTTGGCAGCGGTAGATTATGCAATAGTCTTATAATCAGGTACAAGCATCGCTTTACTCTCTCTATACATCTAGAGTACACTGCAATCGTGATCTTCATATCGCCGGTATGCATAGCCAAGCACAACTTGGGTTTTCTTAGATTATTTAGTCAACGGCATCCGTGTATTCGTTTCATTGAGAATCTATCGAGATCATCCTAATCCCTAGAGAAAAGCACGAGAGAGCTTTGATACACGTGAAAGCAACGAGTAGTTTAGAGAATAATTAATTTATCGCACGCTGAGTTGGATAAAACAATTTCTTTTTTATTTCTATCATTATACTTAGCAGCTGCGGCACGTTACTCTAGACAATACAATTCGTAGCGCTATTCGGCATTATATTTACCCTGATATTTTTTGTGTCATTATTAACGTTTCGTATTACTCTCTTAAAAAATCTCCTCATTTCCATTCATCGGGATCGCGTATATCATACCTTCGTAATGCCATCGTTATGCGGTGATATGTTGCCCGTCTAAATTGGAACAATTAACATCTGATTTTCTTTGAGTATGATATACGCCTTGATTTTGATGGGAATTATTTTCAAATTCCTAAAAAGCTATATAGGCATCTCATATGGTTCACATCTATGTCTGGTCTATCCACGCTATAATATATCACATCTTATAGTCTAGAGTGTCGCGTAAGACAAAACCCATCCAAGCAATTTAAACTTAATTTTCAGTTTCTCTCCGGTCGATGTTAGGGTGGTAAGGAGGCTCGATGATATCAGTGCCTCTCTTATCGATGTTAGGGTGGTAAGGAGGCTCGATGATATCAGTGCCTCTCTTATCGATGTTAGGGTGGTAAGGAGGCTCAATGATATCAGTGCCTCTCTTATCGATGTTAGGGTGGTAAGGAGGCTCAATGATATCAGTGCCACGCTTGTCGATGTTAGGGTGGTAAGGAGGCTCAATGATATCAGTGCCACGCTTGTCGATGTTAGGGTGGTAAGGAGGCTCAATGATCTCAGTGCCTCGCTTATCGATGTTGGGATGGTAAGGAGGCTCAATGATATCAGTGCCACGCTTGTCGATGTTAGGGTGATAGGGAGGAGGAATGAGTTCAGTGCCTCGCTTGTCAATGTTGGGATGGTAAGGGGGAGGAATAGTGGCGTCAGCACGAGCCAGAACCTCGTCTAAATATTCATCAGTATGGTAATACATTTGGCCCAACAATGTTGAAATCTCGTTGTGAGATGAGACGGTTGAAGAAGAACACCTCGTAGTTCGCCTTCTTTTTTGGACTTACTGGTGCTAACGGGGGCTGCTGCAACAAAAGCTGCACAAGCTAGCGGGCCGAGAACGTTTGTGAACCGCATGATTATTAACTGGTCTGGCTTAATGGACAGAGAGATAATAGAGCGTCGCTTCTGGTAAGATAGGATGCAAGTAGGGATATTAACTTGCTTTATATATATAAATGCCACTCATACGCAATACGCTATATGCCACTCTCTTGCAAATTTTGGCTACTGCATACATTTAGCCTTAACAAGCAGTTTTACTTGATAAAGAAGCAAATGTCCCAAAATGGGTTGGAGCATAAGCAGTCATGATTCAATATGGCAACCCCTCTCGACCGGCATGTTCATCTAAAAAACGTTCAGAGACCCGGTTACAATAACTTAGTAAGTCACAAGCTCTGAAACACTCAGTGAATTGCTGTAACGCAGCTTCCTGTTATGGCTAGAAACTCGGAGGCGAACAAGAAACCAAAGGGAACTTCTGTGTTGATGTTGCGGGTTTGCTGGCCTTGTGTATAGGGCTTCACTACATGTGGTTGGGATGCAGCTATATAGTGGGTTTGCTGACGCTCTGCATAGCTCTAGCTTTGATGGCTAGGCAATATTTGGTCTACTTTTAGCCTAGTAAAGTGATTGGCCGAGGGGCTTCTCAAAAGTCCAATATACAGGGTAATAACTCGCGATCGTCACATATCTGCATTATCGTCGTTGAGTCGTGATTTGGTCGGCGGCAAGAGTGGAGTGTCGTTGTGGTGGCGTGCAATTTGATAATTCCCCCGCGCGAAGTAACAGCTAAAACCACATCATCGGCCACAACGGGAAGCGTACGCCTCCACCGGGCGGGTCTTCTAACTAGGGCAACACGGTGAATTAATCACCGCCGCCTATCACATACTAATGTGTAGCGATAGTTACCCGGGGTAAGACAACGAATCAGTGGATAATATGGGGTCACTTCACTCACAAGCCCCCCAGTTTTCATAGATGTCGTGTGTCGCCCTGGGATTAACGTAATCCTCGCGTGTTAACTACTCCGCATTAGAATACGCCCAGCTTTTGTCCCCATATACTATAGATAACAACTTTGTGGACAAAGGATGCAAGAAGTGACTCCACTCAAATAACAGGAATGGGGAATATTGAGTACAGGACTATAATCTTATGGGACTTTTGAAGCTCGAATACGAAACCAATGGACTCCGCGAAACAGCAAGGCCTGGCTAAGTCATTCGGCGATCAATCAATTCGCCGAAGACTTTCCCGTCTCCTAAAATCTTTCCTAAATGTAAATGACTCCGGCTAGACTTTTTCTTTCCAATTTTTCATATCAATTTCTACAGGCTGTAATGGTGAACTGCCATGCCGTCATTTGCAAGATCCACGGCTTATGCCGCTCTGGCTAAGCAAGATGAAGATGATGCATCTTCAACTGAAACGCTCACGACGATGTCCACTGGACGGACTCGGGAATCCAGACTTGTCTGGTGCAGCATTATGCTCATCGCTGTCAACTCTATCCTGCTTCTCATAATTGTTGTAGCTGTACTTGCAGTTTATTCCACTCAGCGTTCATCACAACAACCATGGCTACTGGACAGAATAGACACGGCTTCCTTATTAACAAAGGCATCAGGATACTGTAAGTTGTGACATTCTTTATCCGCACATATACTTGTCACGTCAGTGGACTTCTACTAATTAGTATTCAGCACCTGTTTTTGATCATTTTACCTTTTCCCTACAGCCAGCCTTCCAGGACAACCCTCTCTTCAGCGATAACGTCCTCCGTCAACGGCCAAACAATGCAACTGACGAGGCTTGGGAAAAGCTTTCAAAACTCTCTTCTATTACTATCAGCGCGGATGAGGTACGGAAGATGGGCCAAGATCCGGCCAAGGTGACTCATATGCCGGGGGACCCTTCTTCGTTTCCCGCGATGCTCTCTGTCACCCATCAACTGCATTGCCTCAACCACATAAGGATGGGGTTGGAGGGTGCTTATTACCTTCATGGCAAAGAAAGATCGCGCCATAACTGGGAACACATCTACCATTGTTTACACTTTCTCACGCAAATAGCAACCTGCCACGCAGATGCTGATCTTATCCTTTGGCACTGGTATGAGAACATGATACAGCCACAGCCAAATTTTAGCGGAGACTTGAAGTGCCGCAACTTTGATGGTCTCAAATCGTGGGTGGATGATATCGGATTCCCCACACGAGATATCTGGTACTTTAAGCGCGAAGGTCAAGAGTATGATATGCCCGTCGAGCCCGCGTACCTTGAATATTTGAAGCATCCCGAAGAGAAAGAAAGCCAATCGTCGGAGAGCTAAAATAGCTCAAAGGGAAGGGAGAAAGAGAAAGAATAAGAATTAAAATGCTTACATGAAGCCGTTTAAAACAGATGTAATTGGTGCACTTGATTTGCTGCTTTAAGCCGCGGCGGAAGTCATTTGCGTTGGTCGAGATTGGCCACGCTATCATCATCTGTGATGGAGCTATCTACGGGTTCGATACAATTAGCGTAGAGCCTCACCCTTAGTGCGGGCGCCCCCATTTCCAAAAATCGCAGCGTTTGATCACGATTGCAGTTACGTGTAATTCCAGAATCAACGTCCAATACTCATTATAAAGGACTAGGCAGACCCAGGCCTTTGTTTGTTGAAGAGTCTTTTGGCATTCATTTGCTTATGTATTTAGATAAGGGCGAGAGTAATACGGCCAAGCACTCAATGAGAACCAAATGTATTTAAGCAACAGTATATAAGCCCAGAAGCCCTAGCTTACTCAAGGTGCCATGCTGTCAATTATTAAAGGGTATAAAAAACATACTCTCTACAAGAATAAGGGATATTGTTAGAGCCCATTGACTCGGCTCTCAGAATGAGCTGGTTCTGAAGATGAATACACAAACTGCACGCACCCAGAGTATTACCCACTTTTCTAATCCCATATTATAGGGCACTGCTATAAAACACTCGACTTCTTATTACAACATCTCTCCTATTAATAGATTTGTATGCACTCTGCTTATGATATCCTCTCTAAGCTGCGACAGGGATGCCCCTGTATCTACACTTCCTAGATCTAACCGAAGATTTTCCGAACAGTTACCTAGGTGACAAGATATAGTATTCAAGAATTTATTTACTTCATCGCAGACGTGACACCGAAATAGCGAGAGCTGGAGGATGTACCGCTTGACCACTAACTACATATCTGCTAATGTAGTTTTTGCCTTGGGCGTATTTGTCCATCTCTCCGTGACATTTCCAACTCTTGGTCAAGTCATTTTTGACGATGACGGCTTTGGCAAGATCGACAAATTTAGGCGCTATTATTGGCACCGGTGACACATAGAGACCCCACAATCTAATGGTTTAATGCTCTCTTAAGTTTTAGTGACCCCTTCTCAAACGTAATAGTTCTCCTAATTACCAGTAAGGAATGTCACAGGATGCAAGGAACATAGAAAGCAAACATAAAGGCTTGTATTATATTACTATTCTCTTGCTTGAATGCTGTAGTTGCAATCCGATCCGCTCCGCTCCGTTCTACCGCAAAGTGTGATCGAGCCGACGGAGCTCCCCTGTGTCAGCGGCAGACAGCAGCTCAGGCTTCTGCTTGAAAAGAAGCGGAAGCCTTCTGCTATTGGAAATATCACTCAGCGCAATTCCATCGCCCGTTTCCACCAGGTTGGCAAGGCTCTTATGAAAGGTATAACCGCAGCGGTTCTTGTCTCCCATCCGCTCCATGCAAGAACTCTCCCGCTCATCAGCTGCAGCATCTCTGAGGCTTATCTTCAATAGCTCGCCGGTGACGCCTGCGTAGATGGCCGACGCCGTGTCGGACGATTTGGCAAGCGAATACAGCGGCGTCACGGCGGGATACACGACCGGGAGGTATAAATTACAGTTTGGCCTGTAGAAATTGGTCCGAGCCAGGGAGTGAAGGGTGCACTGGTGTCCCGATACGTGGCAGCACCTTGCGTAGTCAGAAGGTCTCGGGACTGGGATTCCAGTGAGCGTCTTGGGCGTCGGGCCGAGCTCCGTATTGCTGCATTCGACGGCGTCTATATAGGAGTAGGGCCTTGTCCATCGCAAGTCAAAGATTTTCAGGATAGGCAGGCGAGCACTTCCAACAATAAATCTATCCATTCCATATGACAGAAGAGGGCCGAGGGGGGCTGTCATCTCAAAATGATCTTGGAAGATGGCGTCAATGGGGGAATGGCTCCGAAGATCCTGCAGCCGGACGGTTCCATCATCGTAAGAGCTCAACACCGTGTTGCCAGAGCCACCAATGGCAGAAGCGGTGTTAAGCGGCAGCACACTCCGGGCAGTTTGCGGATGGTTACCGTCAAAGAGTTGCGACTGGACGCAGCGGTTCGAGGGCCGCAATTTGGCCGCATTGGCTAACACCGTGCCCGAGGGTGTCCTTGTCAGATAGCGCAGGGGTTCTGTGCTGGCCGCCATACATAAGACGATATCTCCATTGCCCATGTACTTTGCCTCACGCAGGAATTTAAACTCTTGAGAGCTGGGCATACTCCCAACGCCAAAGGCTTCTGTAGGCTCAACGACGATGTCCGACGTTCCATTGGCCACATCCGCAGCCGGCCACGTACTGGGCACCAAAGAGTAGAATAAGACGTTTTCCTTTGTGGCAACGACCATGGCATCTTGTGATTCGTTGATATCAACATGCTGTATGTCGTGTTGTTGTACCCCTCCACGGATGGGATGGAACCAAGCGAGGAGCCGCCCCACGTCGTTGCGTTCTGTGGATGTTAGTTGCAAGTAACCGCTTGCTCGGCCGACAAGCAGCCCAGGCTGGGGCGCAGTGTCAGACAAAATCGAAATGGCCGTCACATCATCCTCGCCACTCCTAAAGCCAGCTTCGGCTCCTGGGAGTGATATCCAGGTTTCACCTTGAAGGGTCGAGTGCTTTGACTTTCGCGATCGAATGACGATGTCCTCGCCGAGGCCCCAAGCGACCGTCTCCTCTTCGTTCTGCCCGTGAGATTTGGAGCTCGCGTCGACGACGACATGTGCGGGGAACGTCTGCATCCTAGAGTGACCACCACCACCACGGCCGCGCCCACGACCACGTCCACGTCCTTGCCCTCGTCCTCGTCCTCGCCCCCGACCTCGACCTCTATCAGGCTGGGCGCCGCGTGCATTGTCTCCGCCGGGTTGGACGAGAGGCACTACTGACGTGATGGTAAAAGCGCGGCGGTCCCAGGCGCGCGATTGTGCCGTCAGCTTCTCGGCCAGCTCAGCCCATTCCTTGTCGCCGAGTCCCTTTGGAAGCTTGAGGCTCGCAAACCGGCTCCTGACAAAGCAAGGCCAGCCCTGCACCTGAGCCACGGCGTGAAGTTTCTTGCACGTCGATGCAATGCGTGCGACTGTTTGCGCCGAGTCGAGTAGGGAGAAGATAATGGCCCAGATTGCCGGAGGAAGATCTTGCAACTTAGGCGAATCATGCAAATGCAGCGCGGCCAGGTTCAGGGTGGCCGTAGTGGTCATGATTAGTTCCGTTGCGTAGATGTAAACGCTGATAGGGGAATAACAGATTAAGTCGGGAAAAGTTGCATCATTTTGGAAGTCGTCTTTGCACTCTTAGGACACTGCCACGGTTACATCGTCCACAGCCTCATAGCACATGCAGGACTCGATTGAAACGTCCAAGTGTCCGTACACGGCTAGTCATTTGTGCCACCAATAACATGCCAACTAGCTCAGCTCCAAACGATAGGCCTACGCAATAGACATAGACAAAGTCCAGGCACCCTCTAGATCGTTAGGTCGAGCTGCGGGCACAAGGCGAAGCTACGCTATGATAGCGCCAACGAACCCGATTAGTTCAATATTAGCGTATTTTCAGTTGGGGTGGGAAGATCCTACACGTCAAATTCCATGTGATACCAGGTCAAACAGTCGACTCGATAGAATGGCATTTGCCTTCTCACCCATGCACAGATAGTACGAACTCCACAATCAATTTTCTCTAATGAAATGCCCTTCGCCTCGCGCCATCTCGCTGCATGCATAGCTGATATACAGCCATATGTAACCTATCTGGGTGGAAGATTTATGACTACCAGGTAAGGTTAAAAGCTAAATTAGTCTATCCTATCCCCAACTTACTCGAGGCGACATGATGTTGGTTATTTAAGGGTATTAGAAACATGTACCCTATAAGAACAAGAGACGTTGCTAGAGCTCACTGACTTGGCTCTTAGCATGACTTGTGCTAGTCCCTAGAGGCTGAAGATGAACCGCTCAGCCTAACGCTGACTTCCTTAACGTTCTCTTATGATACTTCAGTGCGTAAATTCGATAATCTGTCTTTCTATCTTCCCCATATAATCCATCCTCTCATTCTCCGTCTTCAGCTCCATTGCCCTCTGTTTGAACCTCCCATCAGCTAACACCGCCTCCACCCCCATCCGAATTTGTTCCACGCTGGGCGTCGCCGATTCCAAGTCCCATGCATAGCGCGCATAGACCGCCCTCATCGTCACCTCTTTCTTATCCCACACCTCTCCTGCTAGCACCGCCGGTGTCCCGTTTGTCACCACATGGCTCGTCGATCCGTAGCCCGCATTGGACACAAACACATCGGTGTAAGGCAAGATGCGATCGTACGCCAGAAAGTCCGTCCACCGCACATTCTTGGGCACATCGATGTCGTCTGCCACAGCTTACTTACCTTGGAGTCAACAACGGTAGCGTGGAATTTTTAATTTTTGGGCTGCCACGGCATATAGGACTATAACTAGACCGATAGCTATAGTCGGAAATAACCAGTCGCTAATCAATGGCTAAGCTCAACACAGTTCATTAAAAGCGGTCAGAGTTTCTTAGCTGTGAACTTTAGGACGATAGACTTGATAGGCCATGTGCCCGCTGACTTTGTATCATGTCCTAGCCTGGTCCCAAGGAAAATGCCTTTTCGGAGGGTTGCCCACTTGTTGATCACTAGACCTATGTATGTACGGTACTTATAGTCAGCGCTAAGGATGCAATACATATCTTCTCTAACGGTAGTAAAATTAACCAGGTAATATCTTGTCAGGCTACCTTCACTCCTACTATCATTTTTGATAGCGTCAAACACTCAAATGAGGACAATCAAATATAAATGACAAATAGCATCATCAATAGACTCTGGAACGTCAACTAGTACGGCCAACGGGACTGTCTCCGAAGACACCGCCGAGATATGTGAGCAACAGGGTGGCGACGACGCCTATCGGGTCCAAGTGAGATCTCCATCCATCGCAGCTGACAGAGATTATGTCATCGCATCACTATCTATGTTCTCTGGAGTGCTTCTTATTTGTGTATATTTGGGAAAGCGGGCTGGCATATGCCCTTATAAGTAATTCGTAAAGCCCAAAACTCACCATGTCATGTGCCTTCGCGCTACGATCCCCCAGATCCAAATCTAGTAATTCTTATCGGCATCGTTAAGACTAGTGATGACAGCATTCTAGACCCACGAGCCAAACCGATAGTACTTTGTAGACCACTATCCTTTTATCTCCTCTAGTTTAATTCGACGCTCCTAGTTTATCGCTGCTCTCCCTAAGACTTCTTGAGTCTATATTTACGGGAACCCACGCCAAGAATGACAAGACTACCCGGGCAAGCATACACAGCAACTGAGCATGCTGGCTGCCTTCGTCGACTAGGCGCATCCCCCGACTCCTAATGCAGATCTTTGCGCCAATTGCAAGGCGGAGATACAACATGTCCTTGATCATACGCTGAACACGATTGAGAGTACCTGGCCGTCAGTATCGGTGAATTCTTTGCCTCTGGACTTTAATTTTGAACTACTAGACTGTAGCTAGTACGTAACCAATCACGTTAAGCAGCTCTGTCCCGCCTATCAGCATGCTGATAATATAGGCCTAAACGACCTAAACGACTATCTTCTTGAAGGTATGCCAGCTATAGCCATCATTCACGGAACATAATAAAGAAACTATAAAATAATATCTTCATGCTATAGCAGACTGGGGCACTAACCTCTCATCGTCAACTATAAAAGCCAAAAAAAAAAAAGCTGTTGAAAAAGGGCTATTATACAATCTAGCGACTAGTCGACATTTCCGGATGGTTATTAGCGGCTAGATCTTCGGGGGTTTGGACAAGGCAGTACTTGTCTATTTTCTTCTATTTAGACCGATGTAGCATCCTTTTTTGTATCAGGAAGCCGGGCTAACCATAGCTTACCCCTAATCCTAAATCGATCTCGAGGCAGTCAAAAAGCCTTGTCAAAGTGAGAAGTCCGTTTGTAGATGGAAATCATAACCTTGGGAGTTCTAATTTACAAGCATAATGATCTTATTAAAGGCGTAGTGGAATATTAATGTTTTTGTTGGTATAGCTTAAATCTTATGCCAACGTATCTTTTAATTTCTGCCATTTACTTAAGCTTAGCCGCTATTATAAAGCCCGCTAGTTCAAATTGTTTATCCATTCCAAACTTGAACTTTTTTTTTTATAAGCGTTTGTCGCTCCATGCCTCGTCATCAAGCGAGTCCTCAAATTTCGCATCCTCTTATATAGCTCTTGCCCAGATTTCTCTACTCTCCCTCGTATGCCGCTCAGAAGGCCGCTCAGACCAGGGCCCCAAGTAGGATGCGTTCTCAGCTGCCCAATCCAAGTAACCCCAGATGCGGTTCACGCTCACGTCCTCTAGCAGCTCCTTGGCAGTACGGCGCGAGCCCGTCTCCGACCGTAACGTCTCTCTCTCCATCATGTCCTCAATCTCATCCTCTGAGTCACGCGCCGCGCACGTGCGTGCATCTTTCAGCAGGTCTAAGACACCCTCTGTCTCCCACCATGCAGCATATGAGTTCTTCATAGCGAGAGCCATTTCTTCCCAGGAGCCGCGTGAGAATGCCTGGGGCTTGCTGCAGAGTGCCTCGTCGGGCTCGAAGAGATTGAACATGAAACTGCCGTTAGCCTCGACCAGGGCAGCACCAAGCTGGCGGATATGGTTCAAGAGCGATGACTCAGTTTGGAGAAGAGACCCAGAGGCTTCTTTCTGGAGCTTCGTAGAAAGGGGGCTCCGGACCACGGCTAGCTCTATCGGCTTCCATAGCTCGATAGGGAGTGGGCTCCGAGACAAGATCTTGCGGGTGATCTGCAGCTTGTGAATGTCAACGAGCAGCTTCATTTTGAGCAGCAGAATAGTAACAAGGTGGTTTAAGGCCGGAAAATCGCCAAGAAGAAACTCTGGATCCTCAAAGACGTCGGCACCGTGAAGATCGAGGTACGGCAAAGTCATATCGCCCCAGTTGTAGCCGCCATCTAGATTACACGTGGCCCACCACTTCACAAAATCATAGCACTCCTGATCGAGATCCAGTCGCAGCATCACGGCTGGTACCAGGTCCCGCAGCCCTATGTTGTCACCACGGCACAGACGCATCATATCGAGCATGTGCTCGAGGTTTTCATGGACACCGCCCAACGTCCCTGAGCGAAGAAGTTCCTCAACCAGCACGAGCCGCGCGCGCATATAGTTGCGCGTGCTAAAAATGGCCCAGAAACGGCCGACGTGCGTTTCGAAAGCATTAGCAGGAGTCACGAAGTCCTCCTTGGCGTTACGGACGGCATGATCTTCTTCTGCAAGCTTGGCGCGTGCATTCCTCATCTTTGTACAGGCAGGTTTATGCTGCGGCCGATGAGCGGCCTGGTGCTCGCGGCTGCAGTAGCGGACAGCGAGACAGCCGGTACATCGGAAGAGTTTTTGGTTAGCAGTCTGGCAGTGTGAGCAGCGATGGTGAAGGGGCCCGACGATGCCCTTATATTTGCTTGCGTCACTCGTCATGTTGACCATGTCACTCTCCCCAGAATATATGACTGTGACGATAAGACTCGAATATCGGTACCCGTTTGTCTGACTTTCGCGGAGTTGTCAGTTGGGTTTTCTTTAATATTGAACAATGAACAAGGGTTTATACTACAAAATAAATCTACCTCTTCAACAAACCACTTGCAGCCCAATCGGTGTCACATGAATGAAGTTGTCGAATCACGTGATGTTTCTCGGATGTCAAACCAACCAATCCAAGCCACTTGCATTTTCCGTTTGTTCTAGATTCGATAGGGAAGAGATGTCTTCTTTTATATCTTCCGTAACCCAGGTAGATTGAACTGTGGTTATAATACAAGGGTGTCACATCACGCAAATGTAATTCATGAGTGCGTCACGCGACTTGTTAGCCCTCTTGATAGTACTCTGTACATACCAACAGATTAGATACGGACCGATAGCCAGTTGTTAAGACAGCACTTGCAATCTCATAATATTACATTCAAATGCCTCTCTCGTGGTTATAGCTATGTGATAGGATTGCCAGAATCCCGACATGGCCAATCCGCCAGCATAAACCTGAAACTGCCAGGTTTGTCTCTTTGAGAATCATGTTTCGTACTACTAATGGTCGCATAGTTCTTATTATTAGTGCTAAATATAGGGAATTCGGGCATGGCTGTTGTATTCAGGCATAAGAAACAAACTGCACGGTCCATAGTTATCTAGCTATCACCGTGAGGTGTCTGCATTCATTTGCCGTGATAAGGACACCTACACTCTTTGTTAACTCAACCAGTCTTGTGTTCTCTGAGTTTCGTGTCTTTAAATACACGCCAATGGGCTGAAAACTCTATCATATTCATTGCCATACCTCAGTATCTCTATCAAAGCGAGCGGCTCCTGATAGTCTCCTGGAAGGCAATCACGCTCTTATATCCAGCATGCCGCCCTCGTAAAACTACACGCCAAGACTAGCCGCCGGTATCGTCTTCATCGTCCTATTTCTGAGCTTTATAGCCCTCAACCTCTATCGAACCTTACGATACAGAGTGTGGCGTAGCTACTTCCTCAACATTTGCGCAGTTGGCGAGCTTCTCAGCTAGATAGAATGAACATGGTCATCACGATGCCCCTATAACTCGCAGGCGGTTCAATCTGCCTGCGCTGGCATAGCCACCGGCCGGATAAATAGCGAAGTAGGTGACCTGTCAACTGGCGTGCATATAGTAGTAGGTGGCCTAGCCTTCGGTGCGTATCAATAACAGTATTCATCGTGTGCTGTGCGTGTTGCCTCGTCGATTCCAGAGGCTATTAGATGCCTAAGAAAGACACATTCGTCATTGTCACGGCCATTAGCGTGCTAGCCGTGTATGTGCGTTGCATTTATAGGGCTGTATAACTTGCCGAGGAGTTCGGAATATATTTATCGATTCATGAAGGGTATTTTATTGGATTAGATGCTTTCATAATTGTCATTGCGTATACCGGATTTATTTTCTATGACTCTGGTCTGTTAGATGGTATCAAGTTCTAATACCAAGTCTCCATCTGGCTCAGCAAAACATCTCTTCCAAAGTCCATACACATAACGGATAGCCTACAACGATGGCAGCTTTGACTTTGGCTTTGAAGCACAGAGACCAGAAAATATTTGACAAAACATCGACTGCTTCGGACTACCCACTCTTTGTGTTACATTATTCTTCGGAGTTACTAATGCCCCTTTGAACATTTCGGAGATATGTTACATTTTAGGAAGTAAGATCATTATTATTTATAAATTATAAGCCCTGTATCAAGCTTCTCTCCTACACCTACATGTACCCCACCTTTCAAATGCCTACTCCGTAGTTATTACAAAATTACTTCAGTCATTAATTCCTATGGAATAACCCAGCCTTCAACTGCTTTTTAGAATAGTTTAAATGTTATAATTATTATTATTAAATCTTTGAACATTTGTCATTTAATAATTATTAGTGTTGCTAATCTGTAAGCATACGATTCGTCAGTTAGCTTTGTGTGTCAATCGATTGAATTTGAGTATGTTTCCTAGCGGCACCCTTGGCAAACCTAAGATTGCCGAAATTTCATAACGTCAGCAGTCAAATGTCGGGGGAAAATTGCGACTGCTTGGTACGGCCTAAGATCTTACAGTTGCAAAAGCAGGCCGCGTACCCACGGCGAAAACACCGACCGAAGAGCCAATTAGAAGAAGGATCCACTCTATCAAGACTCAATCGTTTGCCATCATCGTAGCAATTCCAGCAGAGCAGAGCGTGAGTAGATGAAATTATCGTTATTATTGTCAGCATTGGTGACCCAAAGTGCCCTTTGATGTTTCCTTAACTCCGATGCGAATTGGATTTTCAGGGGCAGCTGGAGCATTATGTTTCTTTTGGCCTTGGGAGATAAATAGCTGTCTCATGCCTCTCATTAGATTCTGGACTTCCATACACTCTCACTTCATTGCAAGTAAAGGCTCTATACATCTACATTCTCACTAAATCTTCAAGTTCTCAAAGACGACAATTATAATATGAAATTCCTACTCTATCTCGGTGCACTCACCGCCACTCTCCCTTCTGTTTTGGGCTCAGACGATACAATCGGAACCGCCCTTCCTGCTTGTCCTCCTCGACCAGCTACCCCAGAGGAACAAGAAAAGATCTTTTATACATTCGTCAACGAGTTCAACGTCCAGAAGAATATTCCTGAGGCATTTAACAACTACGTCTGGGTTGACTATATTCAGCATAATCCAACTATTGGACAGGGACGAGATGCTGCTATTGCTGCGCTCTCTGGGAGATCACAAGTCAATACTACCATTGTACACCAAACTTTCATTAACAATACCGGCTTTGTGCATCATTATGAATTCGCCAATCCGCCAATTAAGATCATGGATGCCTATCGAATGAATGGAAGCTGCATTGTGGAGCATTGGGATGTTATTGCCAACCTGACTCTTGGCGAAATTGACCCTACTCCATTGTGAAGCCAATGCACAGCATTGGTAATTAGATAGTAGTCGGGGTCTGAGCTTACGATAGATATTTCTCTTTTGCGTAAGTGGTTAACTTTTCATAATGATTGTTAGAGACGCTGTGTCTAG
Organism: Trichoderma polysporum; assembly: GCA_030278935.1. Taxonomy (NCBI): domain Eukaryota; kingdom Fungi; phylum Ascomycota; class Sordariomycetes; order Hypocreales; family Hypocreaceae; genus Trichoderma; species Trichoderma polysporum. Next base: position 34,119 of record JARFTM010000218.1, on the reverse strand, counting down.
CTTTCCGTAATGGTTGTTAGAGACTCTGTGTCTAGCTTTCATCACTTTTAGCTATATATTCTACATAAATATGTTTATCGTTTATTCTCTTTAAAACTCCCAGTCCCACGCGCTAGACTTGTATGTCAATGTAGGTTAGGATCTCTCTGCAATAATATAAGAGGCCCTGTTTCAGCCTTGCACCTGTCTCATATCTATTATAATGATGTGAGCTCAGCTAGCCGACAAGGCTACCAAGCGGGGAGCAAAATAAGCGGGATTAGTAAAACGATCGGCACACAGCGTACATATAGCCATTACGCACACCATAACAACGCCGACATGATGACTTTTTCCCTATTTCCAGCAGCCAATTTCCTCCATCATATAGAAACTAGTTAACATTCTTTTCTCAGAAAATTAAATTACACTATAGCCCAACAAGCAGAGATTTATTATTCTAATCACAATACTTCAAAGAAAGCTAAGGTCAAAAGTGCCGTTACGTACGCACAACTGCAAAAAGAATGCTACAGTCGTGACTTTAGCGATAACAATATCTTCCGAATATACCAAGTCAGCAAGATATGTAGCTATAAGATAATCAAGTCCTTTGATAGAAAATTTTACAACGCTTGTAAAGAGACCTGTGGCCAGAAAAAAATCCTTTCGCAACGAGATCTAGATAAGCTGGAAGACCACTCTGATCTGAAGGCGTTAACGCTCGCCGGATGATTTATTCCTAGCCTCTCTCTGCTGCTAGAATATATAAAGCACATCCTTATACAGGCAAACGCGCCTTTGGAATGCGGTAGTGGCGTAAATGCATCGCTTATGAAGAGCTTTCGTTTCGCCCACGCTCGCTGCCTAGCGTGAGGGATTTGCTCGCAAGTCTATAGAAGATACGCCAGCGAAAGAGGACTATCGCGATATCTCCTTTTCTGATTGAATTATATGTTGCTTATGGCTAATCTAATCTTGTTTATATCTTTGGGAAGCCTAGGGGGAGATACTACCCTAGCTGTGTTTATGAACGGCTAAATCCAGCCAAGCCAGAGGAAGAATGGCGGAACGCTCATTTTGAGGGCGCTATTAGCTATGATTTTAAAGCCCCTCTCTATGAAGATCGCGTTCCTTTTGATAATAACGGGAAAATGTTTGTAGTTTACTATCGCAATCATGTTTTTGGTAAGGTCGATCTGCCGTGGCTAGAGAAAGGGGTGAACTCCATTGGAGAGGAAGATCACGAGTTTACTAATACGACTATATCAGTAAGAGAATATAAGAAGAAAAATAACTGCGCTATTATTATAATGCTGCAACTAGCCTAGATCTCTCTCCGATAGAAAAGGTGTGGCGTATTCCTTCTATGGTCGTTAAAGACCTTCCTTTTTTGAAAAAAAAAAAATCGGGATCAACTTATTGAGGAAACCAAGGAGGTATGGGATATGATGCCTCAAGAATCAATAAATGATCAATGGGTGGATTGACTTAATACCAGACCGATTTAAAGCTGTATTGGAATTAGAAGGGAAGATGACTGGTTTTTAGCTAGAAATTGATGTATTGGATGTTTGTGTTTGCTGTTGTATGTAAATCTTCATTTTGCAGTCCCGCTTAAATTTCTATCCGCTTGACTACTTACATACTGTCACTGATGCTGCTAATCATATTAAGGAGATGATCATGGCAACTCGTACGCTTTGATGCGAGGGCTAACGCAGGTTATATTAAGGGGCACGTAAAGAGCTATAATATCTCACTTATCATTAGATACTTGATTAGGTCGGACGCGTCACTCTGCAGACTTAGGTTGCATTTGAATCAGCGCGAATCTCAATAAGTTATGAGAATAAAAGGCGAAATTAACCCAGATTATATTCTGGAAGCTGTTTGCGAATATTAGTGGTGCGGTTACCATCTCCTCGATTTGAAGTCCAAATACTCCACTGAGGAAGATATTAGCCAATGAAAAATGCACCGACCATCTTTAGACGAACTCCTTCCTTAGCCAAATTAGGGCGCCTCTTAGTCCATGTCTCGTCTCCATCTCCTCCCCACTCAAGAGAACTAGCACTCGATCAGAAGATAAACAAAAGTTAGAGTGCAAATCTTCATCTTATTAAGACTATGCTTACTTCCAACACTTTTATACGACGTTCTTTTTGACGACATTTATAGAATAGAATATGTGCAATAGCGTTATAATAAGTAAAATTAGTATTGTCCAAAAATTGAGAGCGGCACGCGAGGAATGCGATGCTGACTCGCCTGTCGGAAGGATTCCTACTAGTTTAGGCACCTGCATTCCAGGGTTGCATGACACTTCAAGTGCAGATTGGTTTTAAGCACATGTCCTTGCTTCTAACCAAAAAAAAATCTCTACGGACTATTCGGCTTTGATATGCGCTATTTTATATGGAGCCGAATGCTCCCACAGATATAACCCCTAGTAAACTAAGTGGTCAACTTCAATCCTAAATACATGTAACGGACAAGTTCCGCAATGGGGATTGCAAGTATCTAGATCCCCCTTGAAACTTTAAGAAGATGCTTAGCAATCCAAATGCTTAATACAGGCATTTAAACATAGCAAATCAAGAGCACACGAATGCTTCAGCAAGCTAGCTTAGTGAAAAAGAGGGATATATCTAAATTCTGACGCGAAGTAGTACCTAATGGATAGATTGATAGCATCGGCTTAAGTAGTCCCATAAAACAGGTTTAAATAGGTCTTGTAGACAAAGATTTGTAAAAGATATATGGCAATCGCTCCAGCCAGTTACCATCTAGTGGCTCTACTATGTCTTCACATGTTTGGATTTCATCTTTCTTACTGATTTCGTCTCATATACACCTCGGTAGTCGAGAATACTAGCGTTTCATAATTCCATGTCGGCGTCTTGAAATGCACCGCCCATCCCCATCCTCTCTTTGTCACGTTGCAACGCTCAGTGTGCCATCTAATGCATGAAATCGGACTTAGCAAAGTGTGGGGTGCAGCAGCCAACGCTTTATTAGCCCGAGTCTTCGGAAGCGCTAGATGTTATGGTGGTGTGAGAAACCGACCCTATATATTGCCTAGACAAGTAATCCTATTCCTAAAGCATCAAGCTTAGTTCAGGGGTTTGTAGAACAGGGCGTTCATGTCAAGTAATCTTAACGCTAGCGAGAATTACAACATCGGCCATATACTCGTAGTTACGTTTACCATTAGTTATGGTAGGCTATTGAAGCAAATGACGTAGGATGAGTCCATAAACTAAATGGCTATTATAGCCGTTCTAGGAAACTGCTCAAGATGTCCTACGATTTCTTCTCAGCTCCCAAGCTGGTGCGTACATACTCTGAGAATATTTACCCCGGGAGACCCATAGTTACCGCCATTGCCCTTGTACTCATAGGTCATAATAAGTGGATAGAGCAGATAGATGCATCACAAGACTATCACGAACGAACTTTAGCCCGAGTCTACGAAACGCTTAATAGCTGTTGCTGCATAAACTTTTACTCCAAGTAATATCCCAGACAATTAAAACAGCATTTCTATCCAGTATCAGGTGCCGATTTAGCAATCAAAAGATGCAGCTCCTGACCCTAGGAGTTATTCACCTCGTGAAGCCTCCGAAGGAAGCCCGGTACTATGCTAGAACAGTAAAGTGATGTTTATTATCCCTAGAAACAGTAGTGGGTAACAAAGAATTTCTGTCTCCTTTGATTAGATTTTCGGTCCGATGTTAAGCTCTTGACATTTTGAGACTAGATAGTAAATCTTTGAAGCTATCTCGTGAGAATGGAAGTATATAAAGAAGAGTGTCTACGTATGGAAACAATTATTAGACAATCCAGCACCAAGCTAGATCTAGGACTCATATTCAAGGCAGCACGATTGTTGAAATCCCACAACTATCTGTCCTTTCTTTTATCTTCTCACAGGTGCAGCATCTTTACATCATGAGATATTTAACTGTACTTACTGCCCTCCTCGGCGCAGTATCAGCAGCCCCCTCTCTTATTCATAGAGCCAAGTCACCCTTTAGCGTCGCCAAACCTGGAGGTATTGACGATGTTGTTGTCACATCCGATAATACCCTCAACGGAACTTATCACAGCCAAAACACCACGACTGTTTCCAAAAATGCCATCCACTCTCGCGCTCTAGCTGGAAACTTGCCAATTCAGCTCGTCAATAGTTTCGGTGGCGGTCAGGTCAATGCGTACATTTCGGGCTTAGACTCTGATAACAGAGTCGTTTTTATCGCAGCCGATGGCAGTCTCATATACCCCAGTTCAGGAGGCTCCAGCGTCCCTGTTCCGATTACTAGCCCCATCGCCATTCCGCTGCCGTCGGAGGGCAACTCCATTACAGTTAATTTGCCTATTGTCCTTTCTTCTGCCCGTATCTACTTCTCTGAGGGCTCCCTCCAGTTCTTCATGGTCAAGATTCCCAACGGTGACGGCTTGGTGCAGCCATCGCCGACCAACCTATCAGATCCAAGTTCGGGTATTAACTGGGGGTTCGTCGAGCTTACCTATACAACGGGGTTGGCTGTATTTGCAAATATCAGCTACGTCGATTTTGTCGGCATGATACTCAGCATAAGCTTGACTGTTACAGATGGGAGCGGCACTCAGGTCACTAAAGGTCTCGATTCCAGTGCAGTCGGTCAAGTTTGCCAGGGCTTGGTCCAACAATCTGCTGCAGATGGCTTCCCATGGTCTTCCTTGTGCGTTGCCAACTCTGCGGGAACTCCCATCCGTGCGTTGTCACCAGGCGACTACACCGCCATCAATTCAGCAGGCTTCCAGAACTACTGGAGCACCTATGTCGACCAAGTCTGGAGCCAATATACAAACTCCCCTCTCACCATCAACACACAAAGCGTTGGCAATGTCAACTGCCAGGTCTCTGGTGGCACACTTAACTGCAACGGCGATAACCGCGGCTACAGCAAGCCTGCGGCAGCTGATATCTGGGGCTGCAATAGCGGACCATTCTCCATACAAGGCGGTGACAATGCCATCCATCTGGCCGTTGTTCCCCGTTTATGTGCTGCCTTTGTGCGATCTACCTTGCTGATCGCCGGCGGCAACATTCAGCCAGGCGTGAGCAATTCTGAATACTATACCGTTAGCCCCACCAATCACTACAGCCGCCTTGTTCACCAGTTTGAAGTTGATGGCAGAGGTTATGCCTTCCCTTACGACGATGTCAACCCTGATGGCAATGAGAATGCGTCAGGTGAGCTGTCTTCGGGTGCTCCTGGTGTTCTGACAGTATATGTCGGCGCACCTCCGTCATAATTATCTATCAGCTGTCTATTGTATATATGGAGGATAAATAAAAGAAGAACTTGGTACTCTCTAAAGTTCTAAGGCTGTACAGGAAAGAATGCTGTGTATATATCGTTATAGCTTCATCTGAACATAGCGGCGACTGTCTTTTTTCTACTGTAATCTAAATAGTTCGCAAATAAATTCAAGCATGGACCACAATCTCTTCAAGTGCTGCCTCCCTAGACAACCTTTTCTTCTTCTTCTTTAGGAGTTAGCCGCAACCGACGCTGCCACTTCATTCGACTCTTGTGCAAAGCACGCTGTGTTCGGTCTAAAGGATAGTTGACTGGTGATTCACCGCCAGTAAAGATAAAGAAATCGTAAAGGAACGCTCCCAAAAATGAGCCCAAGAGTGTACCCACCCAGGGACCATAGAACCAGTAGGGATTAGTGAATAATTCAGAAGAGAATCCAAGAGCCAAAAGCGCCAGGCGTGGCCCAAAGTCGCGGCTCGGATTGAGAGCAGCACCTGTCTGGTTGGCGAAACTCATGGATAGGCATGTAATGACAAGACCGATGATAAGAGAGTTCATACCCGCACCAGGGGGAGCATTCTGGTCGTCACCGAGAGCTAAAACAACGACAGTTAGGCACATTGTGCCTATGAACTCGTTAAAAAAGGCCGTAGGGACATTGATATATGGGTTTCGCTGGTTTGTAACAAAGCAATTCATGATATCTTGATCTGTTCCTGTGCCAGCTTGGAGATATTGCTGAATAGACACGTAGTAGACCCCATATGCAGCAAAACACGCACAGAAGGCCCCAAAAAACTGTGCCAGAAAATACTCGGGCATCTTGCGCTTGGGAAATCCACGATAAAACCATAGCATTGTAGTGATTGTAGGATTTAAGTGGGCTCCAGAAACGCCACCAGAGATGTATATCCCTATCATGGTAGCAAACCCCCAAGCCCAGTCGGTAGTATTGGGGTTACCAGCATTGGCCACAGTGACAGCAAGGTCAGCACAGAATCCGACGGTAAGTTGAATGAAAACAGCTAGGGATTCGGCCAAAGCTTCGCGGTGATGGGTACGGACAACAGACCAGACGGTATGGTTGTTGTGGATTTCGTCTTCCACCAAATTTTGGACCAATGGTTGAAGGTCCTCCGGGTATGCCTCTTGATCGAGGCGGAGTGTTTCTAGAGAACGGTTGCCCTCGATGAGCTCGTCTGGTCCTAGATCAAATTCTTCCTCGCCTTGTTCTAGCCGTTGAGACTCATGGCTTTGCCTCTTCTGCTTCGACGTGGTACTCCCATGTTCAGATACGCCCTCTTGCACGGTATACAGAGGGCTCTGGATCGACGGGCGCTGAATAGTGAGTCGTCTTTGGCTTGACCTAGTTTTCACGAGAGAAGGGAGGTCACCAGATGTCGACTCAGCATCTGATGCTAAGATTGTTTTTATGAAGTTATTCTCCCGCTGTAGCCGCGCATCGGTGACTTGCGCTGCCATCTTGCGCACATCTGCAGACTTATCGATGCGGCCCTTTTCAAGCTCATTCGGGTCAACATCTAGCCCTAGCTTTTGGGAATTTTCAGCCGGTAGCTCAGCGTTGACACAGTTCTCCAGCAATTCATTCTTGGTCGGTACCATTCCCGGACGAACAACGCGCGGCAATGGCTTTGCCAAACTCCATATTGGCTTTGCATTGTTTGGCTGCTCGTACGATGGGTTAAGATCTCCATAGCCTGGATGAACAAAAGGCTCATGCGCGCTGCGCAATTGCTGAGCGTCGCTAGGTCCAGCAAGGTTGAATTGAGTCCCCTGGCCAGCCGTTGTTATAGGGGCCACGCTACGAATGGTGGACCTCCTCGAAGCTCTACTCCGTCGGCGGAGGCTTCCGCGCTCCAGATCTTCTTGATTCTCAGCGGCATCGCGCCGAGAGGAAGATACGGATTCGTCCATAGCCTGCCCAGCTGATGAGGTAGTGTTGCCGGCACCATCATTTGATGGATTGCGAGCTGGATTAGACGATTGATCCATGGCTCTGGCAGATTTGCGTCACAGGAAGCAATGTTAGCGTTGTCAAATTTGGTTCCATTGGCCAATGCTCTGAGGTTATTTGTAACTGGTTATTATGAGGCAATACCAGACGTTACTTATTTTTCTAACAGTATTAAGGGATATCAACGCTGCAAAGAAGAAAAGAGGCTGGATATTCGTTGAGGAAAGTGAGGGGAAGAAAGGAATTAAAGCAATCAGTGATAGGTAGATCTATTCCTCGGCGAATAAATGAACTATGAGGTCATACGGGCTTTCATCTTGTATAAATATATTGTGAATCTGCAAATTTAATGTTATCTGCGGCTAAACCGGAACTGATTGCGACGTTTTAATCCACATGTCAATCCACAATACGCATTTCGGCACTATAGCTTCGGGCATGTGGAAATCAAAGAAGAAATCGATCGGCAACTTGACCCACTGGGGAACGGGAAAAGAACTTGAGATCAAATAAAAATTAAAGATACCAACATGCTCATCAGGCACCCTGGCATGCGGGGGAAATTACGTCGTCAATTCAATCACGGATTTTCGCTGAGAGGACCAGCAGGTTTTCTTTACATCTCTTGCCTGGTGAGAACTTTTTCAACATCTCGGTCGCCACATTAGTGGAGAGATAAAAGTTCAAGATGTAATGAGCTAGGATTCATATTAACGTGGCCCACTAAAATACTGGGCGGCGGCGTAGATGAGGTGAAATTCCGCATTAAACGCTAAACTTCTGCGGACCGACAATTGTGTCAGCCAAGACGAGGCACATGCTATTAATTCACATATACTAGATCTATAACAAGACCTTAGTAATTATTGACATGTAAGGAAATCCGTGCCGTATATGTTTATTGAGCATTTACATCTATAATCGAGAAGTTCCGCTAAAGTCACTAGCCAATTCTTTGCTGCTCACCTCACACTATCTGTAAGTGCAGCGAACCACAAAGTGGTCAAATCTCATATATAAAATCTATTTAGTGGTAAATTTATGCTGAGTGTCTCTTCTTGAATTGAACTCGTAGTAGTTTACTCCGTATTCTAGTGTGTATTGTAAGAAGTACCAAAATGGTAGGTGAAGACAGTCACCTCAGTCCGCACCCTTGTCATCAGCAACGCTACTCCATGACGAACCTCACAAGTGGCGTTAATTCTTGAGCGCAGGAACATCTTATAAGAGAAATAGTAATATATTTTTACACCTTGTCTTAATGATCAGGCTGTCAATGGAAATTCTGTTTTCTCATTAAACACCAACCTTGGGGTGAATACTCGTATCCAAATGCAAGAAAGCCGTTAAAAGACAGGTAACTTTTGAGGCATTACACAGAGCGTTTTCAGCCTGGAAAATGTCATCTCAATGCTGACTCTCCTAACATCCTTCTAGAGATGTATGCAGGATGGCTCCAATGCAGGGTGGCATATTCGTAAAAGGCGTAGAAGTACTCCGTATAATCGAGTCAAATAACTAAGTATTGTTTTATTAGTTATAGCATCTCGTTTGTAATGAGATTCATAGACAACGCACGAAGCTTATTGCCTCCCCATCAAATTAGATTATTGTCATTTGCTCAATTACCAATCATCTTCTGCTTATTCTGACTAAATAAGTTGGCGTGCTACCCACGGGGCTCCCCTTGAAAATCCGACATTACAGCATATAGCCGCTATTGATCGGAGAGTCTGTCTTACTACGGTACAAGCTATTCGCTGAACAACAGTTTTTTAGAAAAAGGGCATGCAATGGATGACAACAATACAACCATGTAAAGTCCGCATCCAAATTACAAATACATGTAGGCGGAAGTTCTCTCAGGGGCTGGCGACCCCAAAAGTCCGTGAGTCCCCCACTCGGCCTCTCCATTGTTTATATAAAGGTTGGCATAGCTGTTCCTCGAGTCTAACATTCAAAATATCCTCTCATTCAGTGCAATTTAAAAATAATCATCACAGATTTCACCACCTGAGTCCAAAGCACAATGGCCGTCCAATTAATACAACTTCTACTATTGCTGCTTGCGAATGTTGCCTTTTCGCTGGGCGATGACATCCAAACCGCACCCGCGCCGAATGTCAGCTACTTTGGAACAATACATCTAACCTTTGGTGATTTCCTCGTCGTTGGCAATACACCCATGGGCAGTCCTATCATCACTGCAACACAGGCAGGAAACATCACCGGCCCTAATTTTGAGGGTATGTTCATCCCCTACCAGTCATATCTAGCCACTTGAACCTCAGATTAACAAAAGTGTAGGTCAGCTTGCCCTCCCAGCAGGTGACTGGGCATGGGTTGATTCTACCAACCATGTTCACATCGATGGGCGGTACCAGTTCAAGCTTACCGATGGTGCTATTATTTATGTCCAAGCAACTGGCGTTTCACCTGCCACCGGATCTGAGACAGATTTGCCAACAAAGATGTATCTTAGACCAATTTTCGAAACTGGAGCTGAGACGTACTTTTACATGAACTATATGGTCAGCACGGCTCTTGTTAGACGGAGCGGCCTGGATCTGATACTTGATATCTGGGAAGTAAGTGTACCAGTACCAATATTCCAGTCATCTTTTGTTAACAACCATAGGTCACCTGGCCCAATGTTTAATACACCTCCAATGTCTCGCATAGCTTTGGGTAAGCAAGTCTAGAGCCAGAATTGGTAGACTTGTTTTCCTAGATAGTACTTGTTGTTAGATAGATATTTGGACTGTATTAGCCAAGGATCTCACGATGCGGTCCGTGTAGAAAGAGATTTACAACTAATAAAGCCAGACACTTCGATTTTTCACGTATCATTGACCAATAAATGAAATATTGCTGCTTGTGGTATATGAAGTGACATATTGTTGACATTAGTCTAATGTAAGATTTTTATGAATACCGTAGACACGCGATTCTAATAGATCCATCTCCTCAGAATTCTGCAAAAGGTTTTATGACAATTAAAGTTGGAATGACCTTCCCTGCTCCCAGAATTCCTGTAGATAATTGCTGGTTTCACGCCAGTTTTGTTATTCTTTCGAGCCGAGGAGCCACTGGTCAGTGTTAAGTTAACGATTACGAAAATAGCCTACTTGATGTGAAGTGTAATCATTTAGTATCAACCAGTCTGGGGTGGCTTGACGACCTTAACTAAAATGACGAGATGATACTTTGCTGGATGCCATTTTCATTCTCTTAAGATTTGACTGGAATCCAATCAATCTCTTACTCTTGGTTGATACATGATAGAATATTCAACAAATTTCCGGATTATCATTCCGATCATATGAACGAGCCTACATTACTGTCTACACGAGAGAAAATGAGCTCTCGTGCCCAACCAACAGCCTGGCGCATTCAACTACACTCATATACCCCACGGTCTAGCTCACCTGAAACTCTTGCCATCTTCTGCTTTACCGAATCTGGGTAAGCAACCTCTGGGCATTGATCAGTGAATGTGCTGACAACGACATCTCAATTCCAACCAAGAGGCCGAATTTAAAAGACGGGAATACACCCATCATCTTTTTCGCGATTGTTGCGGTAGAATTGGTGCCACATCTGCCTTTTGACAGACAAAATATTGCAACATTGTGTCCGCCAATTGTTGGACTGCCCCCTCTCATCTCTTTTGCATTTGAGAATGGCATGATCGATGCTAGCCTCCCTATGCCGTACTGGCTTCTTTTTCTTTTTCTTTTTCTTTTTCCAATTGTTAGCTTTGGAGATATTTTGTGAATTATAGCAGCCTCCGTCATACGATTTTAGACGTAAGTCGTGTTAGCAGGGATCCTTCTCATTGAGTGATAAAAAGATACCCTTATGCCCTCTTGTAACTCCAAGCGATTCAAGACGACAAAAATGCCTTACTACTAAGGAAAACACAAGCACATGGAAATTATGACAACAGAGAAGTGAGATGTGCCGGATGCCCCTATCGTACTCGGCCTCAATATTGCGCATGGCAGGATTTTAAACGCAAATACAGCCCAGCTTGTCTGTAGAACTTAGTACAGCATTCTGAAGAGGCAATGCCAGCCAATCCAGTACAATCTCTTACACTTATAACGAAAAATTAAAATTGGTGGACTTCCGATCAATTGAATGCATTGAATATTCACAATCCAATGATGGGTAGTTTCGGTGAGGTTTCTTGGCGCGGCTGAGTACAAGGCATTTATTTGTTTGGGCAGCGATTTTACAAAAGGGCTTCACACTCTTTACGTCTACGCCAGATTTGCTGGCTTGGAGAATGCCTAGTGCACAGGAGTCTGCCCACCCAGCCCGTTTCTTTCCAGTGGGCAAAGAGAAGGGGTAAGTTACTCTGCACTCTATCCATAGAATAGTGTCGTCGCAGGTATATAAAAATTAGAGGTGATATGTTCCACTACCCTGAAATTTAAAAATCATGGCTGGAAATTGTATACCTCTATAGCTATTTCCTCGACGGCAGACCATAAACTACCATCAATCAATAAGGTAGACTACCCTGGCAGTTAAATGTGAACAGATCCACTACATATATCTACGATCTCGCCGGTATCATTTTCACGCTGATACCACTCCAATGTCAATTGCATCGCCAAACAGCGGCCACCAAATAGAGCGGCGTCAATCAGATTATTGCATGCGTGTTTAAAGCAGCCTTTCCCTCAGAACTGACCCCGAAGCCTTCAATTCAACTGATAAGCTGTTGACAAATGACGTTATCAACACCGGGATCTAGCCGCTCTCAAGATCGGCATGCCGCTTCTAGTCGCAGCCAGACCGGATGAGGTAACGATTGGCCAACCGGCGAAAAGAAATCGAGCCATAGCTGGGAGATCGGCCGAGGATGACGCCTACACACACACACACGCACACACACACGCCGGCCGATATGTCATCTATCTACTCGTATTGAGTGATCTTGTTTCTTTAAGGAAGAGCAGCTTGGGACGATGAATAGATCTCGCGATTAGGGTGACCTCAGTCGGCACCCTATTCTTTTTTCCAAGTACAAAAATTATCCCAGCACTCAAGCGATAACAGGCAATTAATTAATTTAATAACTGGCGCTCCGTAAGTAAGAACAGTTCAGTAATCTTTTATGCCTCACTTAGCTCTTCAACATATCGGGGGCCTACTCCGTACATGCATGTCCCATGCATACATTGATGATGCTACCCTGGATTCTAGAGTCTAGAACCTGGATTCATGTGAATTTTCAGCTGGACTAGGTCTTTGCACAGCGCTAATAAGAAAGGCCTGGCCGAGAGCCGACATTTGTCCGACAGGTCGCTTACAAGCTACTTGAACCTGTGCAAATCATTGAACCAGGAAAAGCTGATGACGCAGAGCAGCAATAGTTGGTGTGGCACTACCCACACTCACGTTGTAGCAGCTAGAGACTCGATCTTCAGTTGCTGTCTGGGGTCGTGAGATCGGTATTATCGCGTGCGTATTTAGAAAAAGAGATATGATAGCTGATCGCCCAGCAGGACATGGAATGTATTGAAGAAAGGGGCTCGTTCCACTGGTCACAATCGATTCCTGTTGAACGAGCTTCACTAGTATTAGAACCGTCTCTACGCGCAAACTCAATGCTCCCAACAGCATATTTCGTGTGAGACAATTGGAGGACAGTCACAAGCTGCGGCTGCAACCTTTGGCTAGGCGAACGCATTCGCTCGGCCGTACGTCGTACTCTGTAATCCGGAAACTGATGAGAAATGGTGAGATGCATGTCTCCGCATCACTGCCTTGACTGCTGACAGTCTTCATCTATCTAATACTCCGCATATGTGAAAAATTGCCACGTTTCCGAAGAACTGGGTACTCGTGGGGCATAAGGCTTTTGCGTTGACGCCGTGGAAGAAGCCTTTTCCCCTTGCCTGCGGGGGAAGCTGGACTGACGCGATAGCGAATTCGCAACGAGCCGAAACTAAAAGGCCGCCCTCAAAGCTTATTCCACGCAATGAGGCGATCGGCTAATCAGCTCCGTGAGCATCATTTCATCGCTCGCGCGTGGCGCCACGGCCTCGGCGCCCTCAGAGGCAGACTTTTGGATTTGAGGTGATGTGAACAATGAAGTGGCCGTAAAGCCGGCTCCAAGCCCTCCAAAACCAAGTTTTTGCCAGCCAAGGGTATGACGAGATTGAAGTGCCTTGTCTGCGTGTGACGCCCACGCTTCTGCCGTCAAATGGCCCACAAAAGCACAGCTGAGCAGGGATGGAACCGCGACGCCAATGCAGACTAAAGACAGCCGAGCAGGGGCTGTTGAACCCACGAGCCACGAGTTATCGAACGGTGACCCCTCCCGGGGGGAAATGAGATTGTATTGAAACTAGGGAGGACAGCAGAGACAAAAAAAAATATGAAATTGCCGTTAGGATTGGAGGAGCAGTATTGGGGAGGCGCAAGCTGCATGCGAATAATTGCATATTGGCGGAGCGGCAGTAGTTTCAAAGCGGCCAGCTGTTTGTCCTCTTGTCTTGTTTCGTCTCCTATCTCTCTTCTCTCTCTTCTCAGCTCCGTCTCCCACTTTCCAGTCGCACACCACTCCATCGGTCGTCTGGCACGGCCATCCGTTCGTTACCCGCCAAGCCACAAACGCATAAGCTCCAATAGCATCTGAACACACGCAAGATTGAGGATCCGATCCTCCCTCCTAGTTTTTCTTGCAAGCAGAGACAGTAATTTTTTTCATTCTCGGCCCACATAGGCTAGATCGGCAAGTTGGCGCCGCAGCCGGGTCCTTGTCTGGCTGAGACAGTTGACTTATTAGCGGCACGGCCAACTCATCGGGTGCAACTCGAGGGGGATAAGAGGACGAAGAAACACCACTAGTACTGCTAGTAGGCAAGAGGGAAAAAAAAGGTATACTAGTTAAGGGGAGCACAGCTCGTGCCTTTCGTTGACTGAATACGCGCTTATCCTCCATCTCGTTGTCCGGCACCCACTGCCGCTGAGGACCTCGGAACTCGCCTTCCCTGTTCGTCTTGTGCCGCCATCGAGAGATCGATTGTTGATCAATCTACCTTACTCAACTTGATACAAGAGTACTTTTGTACTTTTTGTGGCATTGTTTCTTCCATTTCTCTCTCCGTTCTCCCTCCACCTGGCAATCTTGCTCGGATCTCAAAAATCCTTGCCTTGCCTACTCCCCCTCGCTTGTGGCTTGCACTTCGCACTGGGCATTTAATTCGATTCGCAATTTAATTTTTTTCAACACCGATCACAACGACGACACATCCTCGACATCGCGTCTTTTAGCATTGAGCACCAGCTGACGCGCGCGGCAAGGGCTGCGATCACGACGCCAAGATGGGCAACTTTATCAGCTGGCTCGACAAGAACTTGGCTCCCGACTCTAACCAAGGTTCGGCCCAAGGAACTCAGCCAGAGTCGGCATGGGGTAAGCTGAAGCTTCATCGGGAGGGACAAAAAAATAATAAGACTAATTGATGGCTGACTGAACTTGTGTGTGATATTAGGCATGGTTGATACTCTCATCCCTGTATTAGTAGTATCAGTCGTCTACATCATCATATTCTTAATCCTTAGAAGATCGCAGCGGCGGTTCTATGCGCCGCGTACATATCTGGGATCTTTACGAGAAGAGTGAGTAGTGCACCTCTCTATGTTATGTGGAAAGACGCGCGAAAGGTTGGTATATGGTATAATACTGACGCCGACATATAGTGAACGAACACCAAGTATACCTAGCAATACGTTTAGCTGGATTTCCGCCTTCTGGAAGATTCCCGATTCCTACGTTCTCACCCACCAGAGTCTCGACGCCTATCTCTTCCTTCGATACCTGCGCATTTGCTTCGTCATCTGTTTTGTCAGCCTTCTCATTACCTGGCCCATTCTCTTCCCCGTCAACGCCACTGGAGGCAAGGGACTGTCTCAGCTCGAGATTTTGTCATACAGCAATGTCGACATCAACACTAAGAAGAATTATCTCTACGCCCATACCTTTGTTGGCTGGGCCGTCTACGGCTTTCTCATGTACATGATCACGCGCGAGTGCATCTTCTACATCAACCTGCGCCAGGCACACCACATCAACCCTCACTATGCCAAGCGAATTTCTGCCCGTACTGTTCTCTTCACCTCGGTCCCGGATGAATACAACAACGAGGAGCGCATTCGCAGCATGTTCAATGGGGTCAAGACCGTCTGGGTTTGTGGCAAGACGGATGAGCTCGACGATCTGGTGGAGAAGCGAGATGATGCAGCAATGAAGCTTGAAAAGGGCGAGATTAGTCTCCTGACAGAGGTTAACAAGGCTCGCGCAAAGGCTCTGAAGGAGGGTGGAGAGCCTCAGCCCGACGGCCCTGCATCTGCTGATACCGAAGATGGTGATATCGAGACTGGTGACATTGCTTCACGCTGGATTCCCGACAAGAAACGCCCACACCACCGTCTTGGCCTCCTTGGTCTTATTGGCGAAAAAGTCGACACCATTGAATGGAGCCGCTCCGAGCTGCAGCGACTGGTCCCCGAGGTCGAAAAGGCTCAGGCTGAGTGGAGAGCGGGCAACTGCGAAAAGGTCCGCGCTGTTTTTGTCGAATTTGAGACCCAGGGCGACGCCCAGTACGCCTTCCAGTCCGTTACTCACCACCAAGCCCTGCACATGGACCCCAAGGCCATTGGAATTCTGCCTGGAGAGGTTGTCTGGAAGAGCCTGTCATTCCCCTGGTGGCAGGTCGTCATTCGCCGATATGCAGTCTACGCTTTTATCGCTGCCCTCATCATCTTCTGGGCCATTCCCGTCGGTATTGTCGGTTTGGTCGCCCAGGTGAACACGTTGAAGACTATTCCTGGCTTGACTTGGATTGCAAAAATTCCCAAGGTAGGCAAAATCAAGATTGTCCCCTTTGCCACTATGACATTTGCTGACAAGGAAATTAGCCCATTCTCGGAGTTGTCTCAGGCTTGCTCCCAGCGGTGGCCCTCTCCATCCTCATGTCGTTGGTTCCCGTCATCATGCGATTGTGCGCCAGACTCTCCGGCGAAGTGACTCAGTCCCGCGTCGAGCTGTTCACCCAGAATTCGTACTTTTTCTTCCAGCTGATCCAAGTGTTCTTGATCCAAACTTTCACCAACGCAGCCTCCACGGCCCTTGTTCAGATCGCTCAGCAGCCGGGACAGGTCTTCAGCATTCTTTCATCGTCCCTACCGACGGCGTCTAACTTCTATATTTCTTACTTCATTGTGCAGGGTCTCACCATTGCCACTGGCGTTGTTACCCAAGTCGTCGGCTTTTTCGTCTTTACGCTCTTGTACAAATTTTTGGCCAAGACACCCCGAGCCATGTATAAGAAGTGGACTAGCCTCAGCGCCATCTCTTGGGGCAGTGTTCTCCCGATTTATACCAACATTGCTGTCATTAGTATGTTTCTCTCCCCATGTCTCTTCTAAAATTGACACCTGCTAACGTTGCATCCCTTAGGCATTACGTACTCGGTCATCGCTCCTTTGATCTTGTTTTGGTCATCCATCGGTATGGGCCTCTTCTACCTTGCCTACCGATACAATATCCTGTTCGTTACAGAGACCCAGATCGACACGCACGGTTTGATTTACCCCCGCGCCCTCAAGCAGCTGTTTGCTGGCATTTACTTGGCTGAGATCTGCATGGTCGGCTTGTTTGCTGTTTCCAAGGCTGCTGGACCTGCTGTTCTCATGGGCATTTTCCTTGGCTTCACCATCCTATACCATCTTACCTTGTCGAGAACGCTCGATCCTCTCCTCTACGGCCTGCCCCGCAGTCTTCAAGCCGAAGAAGAACTCATACAATTGCGTGCCGCTGCCAATGGAGCCAGCACCAGCCTCGAGGAAGGCTTGGCCACCAACGAATTGTCTCAGGAAGACACTGTTACCAAGGCACCGGGCCCCAAGGCGGAGCTAAGTGCACCTGGCAAGAAGGGCAACTTTATTGTCAAATTCCTCAAGCCTTGGATCTATTCGGACTACGCGACACTACGCGAATGGTTTATTTCTGAGGAACATTTTGCCGAGCCGATCCAATACCCCGATGAGATCGTAGCGGAAGCATACCTGCCACCATCTGTAGCGAGCAAGACACCAATTCTTTGGATTCCCGCAGACCCTGCGGGCTTGTCAAAACAGGAGGTCGCTGCTTCTGGCAAAGTGATTTCCATCACGGATGAGGGCGCAACGCTGGACGAGAAGAACCACGTCATATGGGACTCCGAAGGAGCCCGGCCACCCATTTGGGAGGAAAAGATTTATTATTAAGGCGGCTTTGTTACGTGATACCCCCTCTATTTAATTCTGCCTGCAGTGTAGCTGGCTTTTTTTTTCTATCATTATAAAAATTGGTGGTCTTATGGAGAAACAAAAAAACAAAGAAAAAGGAAGTAATATCTTGTTTACGGGACAACGTGTTGTTAGTCGTATGGATAAGCCCGACTGAATATGATATCACTTTTTGAGGAACACGAATGAGGTGGAGCCCAGGATTAGATGAAAGGCATTTTTTTGCATCACCATTGGCCAAGACACGCAAGGCTATTTTGCATCTTTTTATTAATTGTTGAATTTTCTTAATGTTGAATAGTATAAATAATAATGGAGAACAAGACGAATTTGTCTCGGATGAGGAACCTGTTTGATTTATGTGCTAAATCTCGTCGGATGATGTTTTGTTAGTTGCTACGAAGTACTATCGGTTCCATTTTTGGATTATTTCCTTTTTTTGCCGGCCCCCATTTTCTTACTAGCGGACGGTGGTTGACGGTGGCGCGTCGCTTCGGGGCCTCGTCATTTCCCAGGCCGAGCAGAGGTGGAGCCTGAGGCGATAGTTGTGCAAGTTCAGGGCATGGAATATGGCGAGTATGGATATCGGAGCCAGGATATAGGCGGGCTGGGAAGCGAAGATGCGTGTCAGCACGAACGAGCCGCTGATATACTTGTATACGCGTGTACCAGGATGGAAGCCTCGTATGTACAAAGTAAATATGGATGGGGATGGAGTCAGTGAGCAAAGCAATGGTGTCACATGAATGAAGTATATGAAAGATCCAATACCATCCAACTGCCAGCCAGCCTCTCCCAGCCATCTTCTTTCACGGCACAAAAACAACCGTTCTAACAATCCAAGCCCATCTATTCGCTGCTCGGCCCTCTTTAGGTGTGCGGAATCTCACTAACTACCGTAGCAGCTAGTCCGAGTAGCTCTCCCCAGCCCCTCGCGGCATCACATGTCCCTGATAGGTGGCTGGGCCAAGAATCGCCCAAAACAGCAGTTGGGCTTATTAGTTGCTGAGGGAGAGAAAAAAGAAGAAAATAGCTCGACCCCTGCCCCCCCGCTAGAGCCGTTGTAAGGCCAAGCTTTGGTTGCTCCCGGCAACGGCGGATGGCGGTAGGAATAGTGATGACAACAAATGGGGTGGTGGGGGGAAAGGGAAATTGTCATTAGATACGAAGTACGGAGTAGATAGACGACGGGTGGTGATTGATTGCGGATTTGTCTTTTGTATAACCGACAACATGGATGGATGGATGGATGAATATGAATAAAGTTAACTTACTTATTGCTGTTAAGCATAATTTGTGGCAGAAAATTAATCACTACCTACCTAGATAGATATTTGCTTTATACGACACGACAATATCTCTATAGTAATAGTGTCTGACGGCTAATGAAAATGTCAATACAGCACACCTCTTAGCAGGCTGTCAGCGGGCTAATGCAATCAATGCCTCGTGCATGTCCAACCACGGCAACCACGGCCGCCGGCAGCAGCTTGGGGTGCACCATGTTCATGTTTAGCTACCTCTTTCCCTCCGCCTTTATCGGCCTGCCTGGCTCCTGCCCCCCTTGTGAACGATTCCGAATCTGTTAATCACCACCCGCTGCGCCTTCCTTTCTGCTTTCCTGGCGCTAATAGCCGGGGTGCATCCCACCGCTTTGTGCTATTTTTTTGTGCCCGCCAAAGCAGGTCCACGGTCCCTGCGTCTTGCCTTGTTGGCTTTGGCCTTTTCTCACGCGGCCGTGTTGGCGCAGCTTCAGTTTGTTTTCTTGAATGCTGATGTTTAGGTAGCTGAAGCAATAAGCTGGGCTGATCTGAATCTATTTCATTTTACTTCACTTTATTTTATTTCATTATTTTGTTTCATTTTCATTTTCTGGCTTCTTTTGCTTTGTCTTGTATTGCGAGGCGGGAGAGGAGATTGGCTCTCATATTTTGGATACTCAACTCCGTCTTCTTCGTCTTCACCACTGCACGTACCATACTTGGACCTTTGTGGGGGAAAGCTGCTCCCGCACCGCCATTTCCCTGGTCGAGGCGGTGGATGCGATTCTAGGTCAACGAGAGAAAGTGGACGACAACTCGAAAGCCAAAAAGGAGAAGAATAAGCATACAAGCACTGCGAACCCAAGAGCCACGATTGCGACAAGCCTGCGAGGGATCGACATGCCACGATGATATGATCGACAAGCGAACAAGGCAAACAAACCAAAGCAAATACCTAAAAACAAACGGCGAGCAAAGCGGCATCTCGAGGCGAAATCGATCAATGGCCGTGCTACCAGAGGCGTTTGTTCGCGGACGCGCGCAGCCGCATCGCGCAACACCACGTCTGGCGCTGTCTTTTCGCCGAGTCTGGACTGCGGCGCTGCTCTTGGGAGCTCCGTTGGTGGCCGCTGCGCATAGCTTTCCCTATGTCCCCACACAGATCTTCACGCCTGATGTGTGCTTCAACCAGAGCGCGTGTCATGCCCCGGATGTGGCCTACATCTTCACCCAGGACAGCGACGACAACGTGCAGTTCCTATCACTTAACATTTCAAGCACTGTTGGTGCAAACGCCAAGTTAAATCCAGTTACAACGAGCCTACCTTTCTTAGGCGGAGACAATCCGAAAAACACGGCATTCGGTGCGGTAAGGACAGAAGAAGGCGCAGTACTGGTGTATGCTGGAGAATGCGACCAGGGACCAGGAAACGTGTGGACATACGGGGAGGGTGCCGCCTCCGGAGGCAGCGGTGATGCGACTTGGCAGAAGCAGGCGACAACGTTGGGTAAGTCGCAACAGAGCACCTCATCAAGGGGGCCATACTTCCTAGGAGGAACAATTGCCTTTTCCGCGACGCTGGCCCCCTTGCTAGATGAGCCAACGGTGTATACCTATGGCGGCATGTGTGACACGCCCTCAGATAATTCGACGGGTTGGCAGTCCAAGGCGAATTATACCACGAGCATGATGACTCTTACCCCAGCCGACAGCAGCCCTTCATCCAAGTCCTACGCTCAGGGCACCACCTCAAGCACTGGGCCTAAGACGCCCATAGCAGGATTTAGCCTCACCGCGTTGCAGAGCTCAATGAGCAATAACTCTGGCACCGTCACACAGCAGACCGCGTACGTGGTCATCGGCGGCCATACCCAGCAGGCCTTTATCAACATGAGCACCGCTGCTGTGTGGAGTCTCCCCGAAGAATCCTGGTCCTACGTCAATGTTCAGCAGCCGACTGATGATGCCGACGGTGTGGACAGTAGATCCGGCCACACGGCCATATTGAGCGCGGATGGAAACTCAATTATCGTTTTGGGAGGCTGGGTTGGCGACGTGACGACTGCGGCGGATCCACAGCTTATAGTGCTGGAAATGAGCCAGACATACAGTTCTTGGAGATGGACCGTACCGACGCAACAGCCTAAATTTGGAGACAGTGGCATCTATGGGCACGGGGCCGCCATCTTGCCGGGAAACGTTATGATGGTGTATGGAGGATGGCAGATTAGCGATTCCGACTCGTCAAGCAAAGTGAAGCGACAATCTGGCGTCACTACCTCACCACAGTTCTTGAATCTGACCGACATGACCTGGGCGACGAGCTACAGCAATCCTACTCCAGGCGGGGTCCTTGGTAAAAGTCCAAACGGCGCCTCCAGCACAACATCTGATTCGACCAAGTCAAAAGTCTTAGGATTAAGCCTTGGGTTTGGCATAGGCGGTGGAGCCGTCCTTATCATTCTTGTCATCATTAGCGTTTTCTGTTGGCGTAAAAGGCAGAGGAGAAGAGCCGCTCGTGAGGAGACTATCAGGGCCATGGCCCAGGACGCGAGCATGTTTATCCACGATACAACTGACATGGCTCAACGTGACGATAATTTTCCTTGGGGCTATCGCAGTTGGTACACCGAAGGGCAAGGGCAAGACCCATATCGACCTGCCGCAGATGATCAATCTATCGGATATGAGAGTGTCCGCGGCTCTTATGGCGGCTATGCCCCCGTCGTACCGGGGATTGCGAGAAAGCCAATATCTAGGCAACTTCGTGGCGGTTATGTGCCGGCAAATGTACAGATCAATAGCTTCGTGTCTACTCCTGGCCAAATCCACCCTATCATGGAGGATGAGGAGGAAGATTTGGGTCATCAGCGTGTCCATCCTAACGAAGTTCACACTCCCACATCGGAGGCGTACTCTGATCCATTCCTCACTCCAACTGCTGCCGTGGCTTCAGGGGCTCTGCCGGTGTTCCAGCCTCCGCCTCCTGGCCAAAGCACCGCTGGCCCAAGCACAGATGGCCCATTTCAACACGACCCGGATGTGCAGGATTGGGTTTCTGACGTTGACGCAGCCGATGCGATGCTAGCGAGGTATAACAGTACACGTCAATCCCATGGTCGTGGATCTCCCACTCGGCGGGGCTCGCAACGCTCGTCTGGCATGCGAGAGGAGGATGGCCGCACCGAATCTGGCATATCGGAATCGAATCGCAGTGCGGGAGATGGCTTAGGGCGATCGAGTTCCGGCCGATGGTCTGCCATTGTTGCCAGTGCTTTTGGTGGTGCATCTTTAGCTACCACGGAGCCGGGTAAGCCAGGCAGCTCTTCTTCGAGCAGCTACAACACAGCAAAATCAGGCTTCGGAGCGTTACAAGCAGAGGGCCCTAATCTATTGCTCGGTCGAACAACGCCGTCAAGTCCATTCGAAGATGATGAAATGACACAGCCTAGCTCACCGTCAAAATCTAAACCTCGCCGAAATTGGCTAGGTTCATTGAGACGCGTCTTCTCTGGCGCGGAGTCTACTTCGGGAGACCTGTCTTTCGGAGACATATCTCCTCAGAGAGAAATATCGACAGACATGCTGAGCAACGATTATGAGACCCCACTCTCAGCCATAGGCAACGAGCTTCTTAGAAGGAAGCAAGGCCGTCAGGACTGGGAAGGTGGGGAAGGCAGCGGTGCTGCGGAGAGAGAAAATGAATGGGATATTGAAAGGGCTATAGAGAACCGCCTCGTACAAGTCATGTTC
The DNA here is from genome assembly GCA_030278935.1 of Trichoderma polysporum. NCBI lineage: Eukaryota > Fungi > Ascomycota > Sordariomycetes > Hypocreales > Hypocreaceae > Trichoderma > Trichoderma polysporum. The sequence goes on along the minus strand of JARFTM010000218.1, from coordinate 11,526 downwards.
ACAGTCCCCAAGGAGCGTCTTCGCGTCGTTAATGGCGAAGATTTTGACGACGGAACAAGTACTGACGAAAGACTGCCTCTCCATGTTCCCCAGACAGCAGAGCTTGTTGACCTGGATAAGAGGTTATCCCTGATCGATCCTTCGCTTCGTAGCATGAGCAAGCTCAGCTCTCATCATGATGACGAAGGTGGAGGCGTACCCGTGGACCAAGGCGATCGAGACGACGGCTTCCTACAAATCAACCAGGAGGATTATGAGGAGAGGAGTGAGCGGAGCGGTAGGCCACTTTCTGTAGCAACAGATGTGTCATTTGCCAGATCGGCGAGCGTGTACACAGCCGAAGCCATGACGTTTGAGCGTCCCAAGACAAGAGTACTGCAGATGGTTGAGCGTTTCGAGAGCCAGGGTAGCAGCCAGAGCAATGAGTCTAGTCCTTCAGTGAGCAGGGCAGGGACACCGGGAATACGGAGCATCAAGAGCAAGAAGTCTCTTCGAAGTGAGGATCTCAAGCGACATTAGTAGGATATAAGGTGTGGAAGGGGCGGCAGGAGGGGGGGTTTTTTGGGAAAGGGGCGAATTTTTTTTAAGGGCTATTCAAGGGATATATGTCGGGATATATGGCAAGGAGACATATGGAGTTATTTACCACCCTCTCGTTTTGAAATGTAACTGAGCGTTCTTTTTTGCGAGTTGTTGCGGGTTGATGCTATTTCTTGTATATAGCCTAAGCATGGAGAGATAGGACACGGACGGACAGATGGATGGACGGGTGGGTGGACGGGATGGGTGGAAGAGAATGACCAATGTATCTATGTCGATGCCATGTATGTATGTGTGTATGGGTATATATGAGTGTAATTGGGTTTTATCCAAACTTTATTGGGAAATAAGAGAAACTGTATCTAAATTCCAAGCCCTTGTGTCTAAGTTTCGTTTCCAGTGTTACCTAAAGTGCTCTTGCTGTCTGTGTAGTCGCAGTAGACATATGACAGTGCCTATGTAGTAGTGTAGTAGTACTAGTAGTATATCCAAATAACAAACGCCGTGTCTCAGTAAAAAGAATGCAGAAATATCCAACTCGCAGGTCACCGGTAGTGGTACATCAGTAGTGGTACAGTAATGTGTCACGTCTCCCTCAGCCAAACATTCCAGCTCAAAACCGTGCTAATCAGCTTCTTCCCCGGGAAATCGATAATCACCACCCCAACTCTCCCTGCGCCGTCATTGCTGGACGCATCGTCGAGATACTGCCCCGTCATGTCGTTCATGCCCTGGATAGTTCTGTTCATAGGTCCGGCGGCAGCTTCAATCGGTAGGACTCCTACCGAGGCGGACGTATGCGCCAGATACAGAAAGCGGTTATCATCCGGCGATAGCACTGCGTATTCGAGCGCTTCGCGGATGGCGGACCACTTCTCGGAGAGGTGGTACACGTCTGGGATAACCCATAGGTCTTCGAGGACCATCTCGGAGCCTTCCCATTGGAGGCCGTAGGGCCCGTGCCGGGCGTCAAAGTCTTGCAGGATGAAGATTTTGGAGCGGAGGGCGCCTAGCGTGGGGATGGGCGCGGAAAAGTCGTATTTGTGAAGGTGCTCCTCGGCGCCCTGAGCAGTGGCGGGGGATGAAAAGTGGTGGTAGTTGACGGCGTCTTCAAAGGAGAGTGTGTTGTTCGTGCCAATGGGGTTGCCTTCGTCCTTGAGGCGCATGAGGATTGTTTCGGAAGGATTGGTGTCCAAGAAGGAGAATACGTCGAGGAGGACTTGTTCATAGCTGAACCCTGTATATCCATTTGCATGGTAGATGTGCAATTCGTCGTCTCTCAGTCTCGCTCGAATATCGATATACCGCAGCCCGCTGTTCAGCTGCATGCTCAAGTTCCAGTTCTGACACTGCAGCTGCTCCGACCCAATCTGATATGTCATGGTGTCGTGCGTGCCCGGTATGCTCAGGCTGGTGATGTGCACGTCGTCCGGGATCTTGGCCATCCAGGCCGGGTGCAGGCCTTCGCCCGCGTCGAAGCTGTAGACGGACTGGTAGCCCCGGTAGCACGTCGCGCCGACCATGCAGGGCGCGAGGGAGACGAGGATGTAGAAGAGCGCCATGGCGCCGACGAGGCAGATGGCGATGAGGGCGGGGAGTTGGCGGCGGCGGCGGCGAGGAGCGGTCTTGATGGGGAGGGATATGGCGCCCATAGTGGCTGGCGAGAGTGTGTATATATGTGGGTATGTATGTAATACCTGATGATGTATTACTCTGCGGATTGATTTCAAAACCTGTCCCGTCTCGGTGAGGACGAGGACAGCCTGACTGCAATAATCGGTGTAAGACGTTCCAAGGAGCTCAGACACAAGGTCTATAGCAAACAGTCACATGCATGACCCGCATCGGAGAAGGAATCTCGTAATACTGCGCTTGGACGCACAGCGTTTGCTCAATCCCTTGCACAACTTTCAAAATGCAGGTTTCACCAGCGGACCGAATGGTTGTTTTTGTGTTTGTCGTCGTGGCAAAAAAAGCAACGTCTTTGGAATTATACATGTACTTGGAAAGCAGGAAGCAAAAAAAACGATGATGCGATTGCGATGCGATGCGATGCGGCGCCGCGCGTAGCCGGAGGTTAAGGACGGTTTATCGGATCCGAAGATGCTCCGGTATCACGGGATTTCTTCCGTGCTCAACGCAAATCGCTGATATACAATTTCTACAAATTACTTCTCCTCGATGCTATGCTAGACAATCATGGAGATTAATTCTATAAAATCCCTCATGTGTTTGGTGCTGGGATTGTTTGTATTGTTTATTTTTTGAAAACATTTCATGGTCCTTCATACGCAAACGTGTCAAGCAAGGTTCAACCGGCTTATCAATTCCACGAGCTCACCCCACGTGTAAAAAGACAGCCTCAATCCAGCCACCACGCTGTCAATTCGCTTTAACTTCACTCGCATCGATTTGACGTCTACAGTACTTCGTATTTATAGTTTCTCTCAAATACAAAGACACTGTACTTTTGGTGGGACTATGGCGTTTTAACGACCACAAAGTCTTGATTGAGTCAAAATAAATAAAAATGTTTGATAGCTGAGCAACCCAATGCCAAGCGTCAATGGTTATCAGATCTCACTAAAAACCCCTTTTATTCTTCCCGACCCTCTCTGACTTTACGAGATCTGACTTGAACAAGGGATACGAGTCTCAACTCTCAATCAGGCAATCAAGGCCATTTTGGCTTTCGGTGCTCTGTCAATCACCTCCTTAGCCCAATGCTTAACACCAAGACTTTCTCCAAATTCGTCCTGCCACGGAGTGAGGCGAGCCGTAGTTATAAATCTCGGGGCCTAGATGCCGTCCAAGGTTTCCAACTCAGTTGCCCATACTCCGGATCACGGCGCTACCGCAAATTAGAGTAGGCCCTCACCGTCAATAGTCCAAGCGGCTTCTCGTATTCGCGGGCGTTGGTTTGGCGCGGCGCGGAGGAAGCTCAGCTCCGAGCTGTGTAGGCTAAAAAAAGAATCTATTGCTGCTAGTAGTAATAGTACTATCAAAAAAGTGTTGCCATATGGGGTCTTTTTTTCTTTAGACTTTGCATATGTTAGGGATGGACCCTGGAGCGAGCAAGCCTCGTTGGTGGATTACATTGAAAATAGTAATAGGAGGGGGAAATCCCACAGGTTTGAACAGGTTTGAACCAGAAGTTATCACGGACTCCGCCGTGGGTATTGGAGCTGAAGAGCCAAGCCACAGAGCACGAACCTGATACATGCCTGGCATGTACTGTACTGAAAAGGGGATAAAATATTGCCACTGCAAAAGAAATTCAAGATGCAAAAAAGGAATCGATGCAACAAGGCTGCTACTTTCCTTTCATGATCTCGTGCTCAAATCGTACAACAAAGACAACATCTTTTGCCCTATCATCCCAATTCAGCACGCGCTCTTAAAAACACTCATTCACAGCTGAGAGAAGCCAAGACTGATGGAATCAAAAGTTTGATAATGGACTGACTCGAGCTTTTGCTCCGGCTCAGTGACCGCGCGCTTCTCGATTAGGGCTGCTCCATACTTTTAACAATTGTGGCCCGCCAGTAACGGAGCCTTCGTTTTAGCTTGTAGCAGCAGCAGCAGCGCTAGCATCAGCCAGTGGCAGACAGCTCTTTGGATCTTGCGGCATCACTCTCAACTGGCCAAGTAGGCAGCCAATTGGTCACCGCACTTAGCTGCCCGTATGTACAAGTATGCGATGTGATGTGATGGTGCTATGTACTAGCAAATGTGGCATGGAACGGAATGGGGCCATACACCCACCACGCAGAGCCATACGAGTATAGATGGCAGTATACGTAGAAACATGGAGCTTTGCAGACATACGCGTGAAGAAAAAAATGTCGATGTGGGTGGCTAGTGCATCTGTTGTTCGCATGGCGATTGGCAGATGCCGGCGTTTGAAACACCCGGCGCGGTTGCTCCCAATAACAAAGATCCATCTTTCAAGCTTGTCGATCATTCTTGGCCAGCAGATCGACAAACGAGGCGTCATCCTTTGATCGCAGACGCTCAAAGGTATTTTGATTTCATTTGCTTTGGTTGAACGACAGCCTACCTACTTCGTAGAGCCTTGCCATGTCGTTTTTTGGGAGCATATTCTTTTTCGGGTGTAGTAAATATCTCTGCCTTGGCATACGGGTGCCAAGAAAAGGATAGATCAATACGACCGACAGAGATCCACCATGTTAGATTCTGAGCAAGAATTTCACCTCTGTTCTCTAGGATTACTACTCAATAGGATCAATCACCTGCCACATGCGCATAACCTCTCCACAGCACGGTCAAGTGAAGTAAATCGTATGATATGATTTGGCGGCGCGGTCCCGGGTCAACCGCTTATCAGCGCTGATCAACTGAAGACCAACGCCGTGACATCCGACACCAAAATGGAAAATGCATCAGTCTCACTCCGGTAAGGCTGTCTTTGAGCCACCGCCAAAAAAAAAAAAAAAAAAAGAAAGAAAAGCTCGCAGCAGTTTGCAGGACGGTGTGCCAGCTCCAAAGCCCTATCTTCTTTCCCTTTGGGAAGGCTGCGCATATGGGAGGCTGGCGAGGGAGGTTGGGGTGAGGGGAGACGAACCGTGGGGGCCGACCACGATTGGCCAATGCAGGAGAGCAGCCCTCTTAAAAAGGATGCTGCCATAGGAGTTGGTGGCTGTATGTAAGGACGCGTGGTTTGCGGGGACACTCATGTTTATTTTGCCGAGACCTGGTGCTCGCAGATAGGACGAACTTTGGACCAATGCGGGGAACAGATATCGACGTGTTGGTAGGTTTACACGACGCTTCGCGATCCATGTTCCATGCCTGCAGACCCTGCTGCTTCAAACTCAATGCCATCTCGACCGACCTGTAGGAGAATGCGTTGTATGAGGCGGCTGACATAAGATAGAAGCTGGACGGGAGCCCTTCTAAGGATAGTTTCTTTTCCAGAAAGGCGATCTGTTTCAAAATTTTGACAATCAAAATAAAGATCGATGGGGGTCCACGGGCTGAGCGTGGCCCATCGGTGTGAGCGAAATCAAGGCATCAGCGCGGGGGGTCTGTGTGTGTTTCCGATGTAACCAGCCAAAGTACAGTACATGGACTGGGGACCGCTACTGAACAACTTCACGTTCAAAGCATCAGCATCCTGCTGCTGCCGTTGGTCGCAAAAAAATTGAGACAATTAAGCTCTACTTTTGTCGTTGCACGGGCTTGTACATGTATCGCCTGTATGTGTCGGGCGTCCCTTGAAAACGGCTGAGCCATGGCCTCAAGTACGGCCGCACCGCCGGTAATCGCGCTCTTGATGTAAAGTAGGATTACAAGCAGTAGCAGTACGAGTACTCCGGACTTGCGGTCGTGACAGCTAACATGGTGCCGATCCGTACTTACAGGGGCAAAAAGTCATCGAGCGGCATCTGCAGGCCGTGGCAGAAGATGGCGAAGACTAGAGGAAAATAAGGACAAACGGATCAGGCCAAGCCAGGAATACGGTGCCACCATCTCCACTCTCGAGTACAATCCTGGTCCTTGCTTTCCCGTGCATCCAAAATTATAATCGTCATGGACCCGAGAAACTTTTTTGCAGCCGGTGCGAGACGAGGCGAAGACAAAAGCTTGGGCGTCTTCCCCTGATCATCCCAGAGTTGTCTGTCCGTTGAATCGATCGCCATTGACAAATGGACACGGACCAAGGAATTTGCTTGTTATTGACTTGGCCTTGCTCGCAGTGCAATGGCACCGAATATTGGTAGGGCACGGCATCACTCGATATCTCGAGACTTTTCCTGCTTATCTCTCCCTTTTCTCTCTTTAACCGCGTGATCCCGTCTCTTCGTATCGTATAACAGTTGAGTGAGGCTAGTGACCCAGGCCAATCCATGATACATGCCCCGAGCGGCATAGCGCAGGCCGAAGCGAATGTGCGTGTGAGTGGGCACATGTCCGATGCAAGCTTGGCCACAGCCGGCCATGGGTGCAAGGCCGTCAAAATCGTCAAGGGCCTAGACACCAGGCTAGGCCAACAGCGACGTGCGCTGGGCTCTTCCGCGTCATTGGGCGATTGAGCCACACTCGGTCTGGCTGAGGGTTACTAGTAGGTCCGTACGAGCAGCAGCCCACACGCGGTCATCTCTTTGCCTCGTATTCGATGGCCACAGGTTGCGGACGGGGGTTTCGTATTGTCTCGTGCCGTGACTTTTCCTGCATCGAGCGTGCGGTATTCGCGGCCTCTGTGGCCCCGATGCGGACGGGACCTGCGGCCATTGTGGCCTCGGCAGCTCGGGATGATGCAGCAAGCACTGGCATGTAGAGAATTGGTGGCTCTCTCGTCTCTCTTTGATGTTTGATGGTGGTGGGCGGCGATAAACGGACAAAAGACAGAGGAAGAATGGCGGCGCGCGTGGGCATGGCATCCATTGAATTCGAGCCTAACTGCTAGGTACAAAGTATGTAACGGGGAGCTCTCCCAATGCCACTTGCCTGGTTGGGACCGCTGTGGCTCCTCGCCACCTCCTGCTATAAGCTCAGGCCCAAGCACTAGTAGTAGCACTGCTGGCATGTACCTACAAGATGTACAAGTACAAGCACCTGCTGCTTGTTGCTTGCCTGTTTGTACTTGTGCTGAACGGACACGGCACTGCTGACGGTACGTACCGAAAGTTCAGCGCCATCCCATTGTTTTAGTATATATTTGGCAATTTGGGTCCCCGTGTCTGCTAGCGGTCGCGGCTGGTTCTAGCGGTTCGTTTCAGGGGTTCAATGGATGGTTTTGAGGGATTGAAGTCTGGTATCGTATCTGTCCAATACGGAATAGTTTGCAATGGGCAAAAGTTTCAATGTCAGTTGGGGCGGGCCTTGTTGCGCCGTTTCAGCTGACGAAGAGGAACCTACCTACTAAGGCTACTGATACTGATGCTGATGCTGGTGCTGATGCTGGTGCTGATACTGCCACTGCTGCTTGTACATGTGTCAAGTCATCTACTAATCTGCCTAGGTACTCGTACAGTATTACTTGCAGAGTCCCTCGGTATACAAGCATTAATCTATCTTGTGAATGAATGATATGTTTGTGATGCAATGCATAAGCATTTTTATGCAGTCTCTGTCCTCATAATCGCGTCATGGCAATCGACAGTCTGCACATCTTTTGTATCCCCAACTGCCGCTGATACAAAATACAAGTTTATAACACACATCACCTATCCTGTACCCTGATAGCGCCACTAGCTTATAGAGGTACTGTACTGTACGGAGTACTGTTCTGTAAATAACTGTGGCTTGTACAAGCAACACTGCCATTGATTGATGCCAATGCGGAAATCCCTCCTCTTGTGTGCCAGTACTGTACAAGTACAGTACTGTACGTACAGATACAGTACAGATAGGACGGCACTCATGCTTGTCCAAGTTAGTCGTGCGGCCGTATTCACTCCTGCTCCATTGGATCAATGGATGAATTTAGCAAGATCGCTGCGCTCGATCGCAAACGGAGCGCCCAAAGCAGGCAGCCCATGCATACAGCGCTCCGTATATACAACTAGTACAACCAAAACAGCGCGCCCAAAGCAACCCGCCCACTGTGGCTTGCTTGCGACCCTCCGCACGGCCTCTGGCTGCGTTGGCGCCTTTTTAGCCCGCTGGACCAGATGCCGCCATCTGCTGCCCCATGGCGCCCCAGTGACGCCATGGGCCAGGGGTATGCGACAGGCTAGCCAGCGGGTGCATGTACCGGTACTTGGCATGAAAGTTCAATGTTTATAGGCCTTCCCGTCCTGTTACGAAGTGCTAGGTAGGTACCTATATAGGCAGTAATACCAATGTGCGCGAGGTAAGGGGGGAGGTTTCTAAATAATAGCAAGTTCCAGTATCACGAGAATATACTGCCAAGACTGCGTAGCGACGCCTTGCTTTGACACTCTATCTACCAGGTTCCTTGATAATACAGTATAGATGCCAGTAACTGAGTAGTATAACGAATCAATCCATTCTCCGGGACTTTTCTTTGACCCATATTATTATCATAGCCCTGCTCTGTTCAGGCCATCGTCACTCGTCCCTCAGGCCATCTTCTCCATCACTCAATCCCCCACCACCCCCCGGTCCAGTCAACCAAAAAAAAGTCACTTGTCACTGCAGCGCTCGGGCCTGATCTTCCCGTAACTTGCTGTAAGGAAGCCTGTAAGAAAAGCCTGCAGCTGGCTCGGGTCCTGGTACCTTGTACCTTGTACAGTACTTTGCCATCGAACCAACGCCGAGGACAGGCAAACCTCCATAATACTCGTTTTCTCTCTCTTTGTCCACTCCTCCTCCTCCTCTCTTCCTCTTCCTCTTCCTCTTCTTACCTCCCCTTGTCGTTCAACTACTGGCTGCGACCCCCAAATAAACGCCTCACTACTTCGTACATATCGCCAGAGCCATCCATCGCTGGAGCCTTTCGCCTCTCGCTCTCGCTCCTCAGCCACACCCTCCCGCCAGCTTTGTTAATCATCCCCCAGAGCGGCTTGGCATCTCTCAACAGCCCGGAACCTTGAAAAATAAAAGGCGGCCTCGGCAGCCTCTAGCTTAAGACATTTTTCCCCGTCTCCGCTTCCTGGCTGCATATTCCTGGTCGCCCATCCCATCCTCCTTTTTTTGGTCTTTTCTTCTTTTTCTTTTTCTCGTCTTCTTTTTTTTCGATTTCTTTTCTTGAAATCTTTCGGTCTTGGGACAATCCCTGTTGAGTGCTGCGAGCGGTCTTGTGTTTTTCCTTTACCCATCTCGCCTGTTTCTTTGAGGCTGCTTTGGATCTTTGAACTGCTTGCAAACACTTCTTTCAGCCTGTTTGCATTCTAGCTGCACATTCCAGTCCGCTTTATCGCCAATCACCGAAAATAACAGGCCAGCCTGATCTTAACGATAACGTCACGCTTTGTTATCGAAGCATTCCAGTATTCGATTTCCTACCTCGAAAGCTGCCGTTGTGTCTCTGATTTGAACTTCGTCCTCCCCATCTTTCCCCAGACCTTCAACCAAGACAACATCCACCTCCGACTCAGCTGCGCAACCGCTGCATCGAGTACTGTTGCGAATCCGACTCGACAATACTGAAGCCTCGATTCGTTCTCCCGCCTCTCGACTTTGCGCCTCTGGACGAGTCCTGTGCCTGGATACGGTTTCACAAATAGCCAGGAGAGGTGGTTATGGCTTGTTTCTGAGATCCCATCTGATCGACAGAACGGTTGTAGGGAACCTCAAAAAGAGAAACAAAAGGGAAAAGAAGTCACGTCATCGACCGCTTTCCAGGGAAACTGTGTTTCAAATTTGCATGACTTGCAAGTCTGCACTTTCAAAAACGATCATTTTGCACAAGTTTGATTCTTCCAAATATCGACCATGGCCTCGTTTGGGAGCAATGTCCTGCAAAAGGGCTACCTAATTCTCCTGGTGCTGGCATTTTCGACCTTGATTCCTGCCGTACCAGTTAATATCTGTTCCAGTTTCAATGCAGCCCAAACACCATTAAGTAAGTTGGCCGGCTATCGATGGGGCCACGAAGTCAATCATCTAATTTTTTACAGACGTTAGCGTATGGCAATCCAATGGGCTTTGTACAACGTTTTGTACAAACAAAAATTACGCATTCGCCATCACACAAGCGAATTCATGCTGGTGCACCAACTATTATCCTGACCAAGCCTCGGTGGTGGACACAAAAGAATGCAATTCGCCTTGTCCGGGATGGACTCCGGAAGACTGCGGCGGCGGCACTAATTTGTTCGGATATCTCATGTTGAACGAAGTCGCCCCATCGGGCACCAGCACGGGGCCACCCACCTCAACACCATCACATGTGAGTTAAAATTTTGTTTGCGGCGACGCGCGCGCACTGTTGCACCTTGAATCAATCATGAAATGTATGGCGCGAGAGCATAATTACCGACTGGAGGCTCAAAACTCTGCCCGGCCACCACCCTATGTAATGCCTCTTCTTTGTCAAAACTTGTTCTTCTGGGAAACCAATGGGGTTTGAAACCCCCTGGAACCCCAAGCGAGCATCGTGAGCGTGACCAATAGTGTGACTAAGACTGTGGTGCAGAGCACAGCTTCAAAATCGTCCTCAACAACCTCCAGCTCCAAAACCACTTCCACCTCTGCGTCCACTTCCACCTCCATCTCCACATCAGAGACGTCGACTACTTCCTCAAGTAGCTCATACTCTGTATGACTTGACTCCTGGACAGCAGTTCCGCCGCGAAACTTCGAATGCTGCTAACTTGATATGCGGTGAGAGGGAGCAAAGTAGCTAACGTATTTTATAGTCATCGACCTCGTCGTCATCCTCGTCCTCTTCCACCACCACGTCGTCCTCATCATCGTCGTCATCATCCACGGGACAGTCCTCCAGTGGCGGCGGTCTTCCCACGCAGACAGCGGATCCAAACGGAGACGAAACCGGCGTCACTGTCCAAAAGAAGTCAGGACTTGGCACCGGTGGCATTGTTGGCATAGCGGTTGGCGTCGTGGGTGGTGTGCTGGTCATTGCCGGTGTCCTTTTATTCTGGTTCCTCCGCCGGAGGAAGCAAAACCGGGACGAATATCAAGACGATCCTAGCGTTCGTGGCAGCTCGTCGGGCATGGTGGGATCTGTCCCCCCTGAGATGAGCGTAAACGGCGGCTCGCCAGCTTCGCCAGTCTCCGCGGCCAACAGAAACAGCACAATCCAGATCGATCCTCGAATGGACCCATTTAAGCAAGGTCTCTACATACGCGGTAGCCACGAAAGTCTCAACACTCTACGAGACGACCATGACTATTCACGGCGAATCCAACGACCTAAAGTACTCCGGGCCACGAATCCAGATCCACAAGATGGTTAAAGTGGTCGAGTGAACCTCTGTTTTTTTTTTGTTTTTTTTGTGCATACACGGTTGATTTTGTGTTTATTGTTTTTCCTTGCATTGGACAGGTTTTTTTTTTTTTTTTTTTTTTAAGTTTTTTTTTTAATTTTTATAAAAA
>JARFTM010000217.1:0-49290 GCA_030278935.1 Trichoderma polysporum | reverse complement strand
CCTTCCTGCGTGTCTTTGTTTGGCCAGGAAGGGTTTCCATTTGCTCCGTTTGCTCCATGGCTCCATGCGCTGTAATACCGTGTACCTGCAATAGGCCGACCCACGGAATGGGGACCAAAGGGTCTCGCTGGCCCCCCCTGGCAGGGCAAGGCTTTCCTCTGCCTCGACTCGTTAGCCTCGTCTGGCTCTGCCTAGCTGGTTCGCTGCTGAGATCGACGGGTCCGGTACTGGCACAGTCACAGTCACCATCGAACCCACGCAAGTCCGAATCCCCTAGCCTGTCCACAGGTGGTCGTGGGTGGTCGTGGTGACCACACAAGCACGCCCAGCCTCGGAGCCCAGGCTGGCTGGCCTAAGAGGCATCAAGGGGCTAGGATAGGGCTGACCACGACTCCGGTTGGACGGCTGCCCGATGGCCAGCTTGTCCGGGGTTCTTCAGGTCTGAGCTTGCAAAGAGCCACCGGGGGGTGGAGGTGACGGGCAGAGCTCTCGTTGGTGTTTGCCGGAGGCTTCGTGGTAGCTGATGGTTCAGCCTGGTCGCCCTCTTAGACCCTCAGATTTCGATCCGTCCGCCAAAAGCGCAAGTCCACCGTAGCTTTGTAAGGCGGAGAATGGGCAGCGAGTCCCTTTTTCAAGGCCCAGGCGACGACTCTGCTGGATCCTCCCGCAAACACCGGACGGGGTCGATCATGGAGAAATCGTACAAAAGGATGGAGCATCTCGCTCTGGGAAAGGTGAAGGCAAATCGAGCAGCCCGCAGAACTTCTTTCGGTCCTCGCCACGCAATAGTGAGCTCCAGCTTCAGCTTCCAACGTCGAACGCCCCCGTCTCCCGTCTCCCGTCTCCCCGAACCCGACGACTCCGTGTCTATTTGCATCTGTTATTCTTGTTTTCAGCAGCATCTCAAAGTTCACGACTGGGAATCTTTTTGCCACCTTTTTCCCACGGCAAACCACCTCGTCACCGTTGCAGAAGGGCTATTATCGGTCGTAGCCATTGTCATTGTTCACGGCGGTCATATCGATCTTCACCTATTTCCATCTACGGAAACTCGCTAGGCTTCTTTGGCCCCCAAATCCCATCCGGCAGCTTTTTCCTTGGAAACCATGGACGGATGTACGTCACTAGCCTCACCCCTTAGCAAATGGGCTCTCCTTTTATTTTCCCGCTATTCCTACTCTCCCATGCCCAAGTAAATCACACTTGTCCACGAGCAAGTCATACCATTCCCCCCTTGGCCTTAGCACTTGAGACTCCTCATATGCGCTCGACGCGTGATACGATTACACCTACCTATTTATACTACACGCAACTCCCGGAGAGCCTCCATGCATTAAGATGGCCATTACCAACCTCTAACCTCTTAACCACCCCCTTTTCTTGGTGAGAACCATGGCTGATGAAGAGAGTGACCGTGAAGTGAACGAGTGCCGTACTGCCCGAGTTGCTGAGGTCCTCGCGGACTTTCGAGCGCTTCAATACTACATCTCAGCTGGTCCTGTCGAGCCAGAGAACGACGAAGACTACTACACCGAAGGATGGGCCGCCTTGCGTCAATGCACCATCGACGGGCAGTACATCCTGGACGTTGCCGCCGACACCAGGGTACCTGCAGCCCAGGGTGGAGAGGAGGAGCAGACCAGAGCCGAGCTGCAGCAGTGCGTCCCTCCCAAGATGAAGCATCTATTCGAACTTCATCTTCTATTCCCATGATACACCGAAGTTCGAACTTAGCTAACTTTCTTTTCTTTTTCTCTGCAAAGGATTCTGCTTGATGCGTATGCGCGACGACATGAAGGGCAAAAAATCCTGTTGAGACAGGCGGCTGCGCAGCGATGGATCGACTACCGAGACCAGGTGCTGCAGGGCCAACGACCGCATCCGGGGAACCATGCCCAGCTGCAAGCCTTGGATAACCAACTTCGAGCGGTAAGATTACTTGTACCACCTAGAGATTTCCCTCCTTGTCCTTTTTTTCCCCTAGCTACCGAGTGGGAGGTCGACTACTCAGCCTCGGTCTCCACTCGGTACATGTCGGGAAAATCCTTTCTTACGGACATATGCACGGCCAAAGTAGTGGAGATGTAAACTAACTAACTGTGTGTGTGTGCTTAGGAATTGGCTGCAATTTCTGACGAGTACGTGTACTCCGAGCTGTTGTCGGCAGACCAATCACAAGGGCGCTGGACGATGGAGGACCCGAGTTTACGCAGAATCCAGCGCTGGCTTCAGTCTCGACGACGATGACATGTTTCCGATCATGTCCAAAGGCGACGACTCAGCAGCTACTACATGTTTGCATTACCATCACTACCGGCACCAACAGCAACTTTTCCTAGGGTATTTCACCACTGCCCATGAGAACCGTCATTCATATTGTTTCTGCAACGAGCCATATGCAGCGAGTATTGCAAGGCCTTTTTTTTTCTTTTTCTTTTTATCTTTTTTTTTTTTTTTGTTCCGGATGGAGTTTTTTCTTCTTCTTTTGTTCGGGATGTGATCTGGGCGTATAGGCAAGGGTTGACAGGCAGCAGCAAAGCACAGGACAAGGGGATACCTTTTACTTTTCTTGGTTATTTTTCTGTCGGATAATTATTTTTTTGGCGCCCTCTTTAAATTATAGGCAGGTATAGCGTGCTGCTGCAGACTGCATGATAGAAAGCAAGCATTTCGAGGACACAAAATTGGAGGATATATGGGTCATAGAAATTTTCATTTCTTTCTTTGAGCTGCCTGGAGCAGACTCTATTCTTTTTCTGGAAGCAATTTAGTTTTTTTTTTTCGAATACATTTTTTGTTCATCAAAATTGCGAGTCTGTGATTATATTGACATGAATTTCACTAAATGGTAATTAAGAAAAATATCTGCTTTGATTTAGGTCTTGCTTTGAACACACAAGGCGATTCCAACCAAGGACAGAACCATTCCAATGCCGGTCTCTTTTCCACCCCCACGCACTCTACTATTAGCTTTTTTTTTGATAACAATACGAATCCCGTTGGTATCCGCTGTTGGGCGGCAAGGCGTATTAACATACCTCTACTGATCACTTTACCCTCGACGAACCACTCGCCTAAAACGGTAAAGAGGAAAGCCATGGCATTTACAATCGGGACGGTAAGGCTCAGTTCTAGCAGGTGGCAAAAAAATTAAAAACGGGTCAGATCTCAGTACGTTTGTTTGCTATGTAAGAGAAAGTAGAAAACAACGCTGCCGTTTTGCTAGCCCAGTAGGGCGGTTAGGTGTGGAGGGAAGGGGAGGTGGAGGGGGCGCGAGGATCTGAGACATGGGAGGCCTGGAGGGGCGAGATGAGGCAATGGATGGGTTTCCAGATTGGGGAGATGGGAGTGGAGTGGAGAGAGATGGATGAATGGATGGATAGATGGATAGATGGATGGATGGATGGATGGATGGATAGATACGTACCGGCTTTGCCAATGAGGAGGAAGAACCAGACGCTGCCCGTCAGATTAAGCACCAGAGGCACGGCATAGCGAGGGTTGCGCAGCAGATCGACAACGCCGAAGAAGGCGCCGTACAGCTTGCTCCGGAGCCAGCTCGCCTTGACGGCCGGAGAGTCGAGGATGGCATGGGGCGGCGGCTTGTGGGAGCGGGCGGCTCGGCGGATGAAGGGTGTGGTGAGGCCCCAGGCGAGGCCGACGAGGACGAAGCTCAGGACGTAATTGATGGCCGGGGGTTGGTCGTCGACGAGTTGTCCGGAGGAGGAGGGTGAGGGTGATGGTGATGACATTTTTTCTTCTCTTTGGGCGTATACCGTGGGTGGATGGGAACAGGGCTGAAGAGGCGGCTGAAAGGGGGGAGTTTACCGTCGGTGGCAAATAGTTGACGGTAACTATAGTAGTGGTAGTATCTTTGTTTCTTTTTTTGGACGGTAGGGCCGTGGTTTTGGGGATTAGCGTCTTGGGTGTGGGAAGATATTGCGAGAAACAGCAGTGCTGCTATTGGGGATGGATATTGGAGGGCGGAGGTTTTCTTGGGTTGGCTTCGATGCACATACATAGCCTCGTGGCTTTTCCGGGTTAGTCAAAGACAGTAAACAGAGGACAGGGGTGGTGTCATAGATAGTTTACAAGCACTACTGCTACTAGTCTACACTAAAGAGATCGAAAATGCTACATAAGTAGGTAGATGGGGCGGGCAATTTGTGGCTGGTGATTGGACGGGCTGCGCCTTGACCACCTGGACAATTCTTTAGAAAAAGCCGGCCTATTGAACTCTACACCTGCTACGTATTAGCGTCATCTGCCAGCGGGTTAATAATCTGTTTGGTTTCGTTGCATCAATGGCTTGGCTTGCTACGGCGGGAAAAAAACGTCGTCGTCGTCGTCGTCGTCGTCGTCGTCACAGCGCGCTAAAAGATGGTGCGCCGCCGACAGCCCACCAGTCCCGGTGCGGTGTGGCTTGCGGCTGGGAAGAGAGAGAGAAAGAGAGAGAAAGACTTGGCGGTTTGAATTGCCACGCCTTAATTGTTTAGAGCCGTGCATTTGGGAGCACATGCAGGGTCGGAGCGAGCGATTTGGAGCGTTGCCGTAAAGGGAACATGGGAGATATTTTTGGGGGGGGAGATGTGACGGGTGGCAAAAGATGTCACGTCTGGGAGGGTTGGATGGGGATTTTTGGGATGGAGACCTTACATGACATGCCTAACGTCTTTTTTTTTGTTTCTTTTTCGCTGGAGACTGGACTAGAGGGTATCATCTAGTGTTTCCAAACGCTGGGTCTGGATGGATACCCGCATAGAATACTCCATAGCAAAGTAAGTACCTGTAGTAGTGGCGTTTGTTGGATGCAGAACTTCTGCCGAGCTAAGGCAAGGTACATATTGCTACCGCAAAAAACTAGTCCTAGTAGTATCAAACGGCCAATATTTTTCTATTTCTTTCTATTTTCTGTTTCTTTTCGGCCGCAGCAGTGCCTGAGGCGCGAAAGAGGCAGCCAAAAGACTCCATCCCATGTCCCCCCCAAGCCAACTTACACGGACGCTGAGTCACCAGACTGCGGATTCTTTCTTTCACTACCTGTCGAGCTGTGGTCACTTGCTACTATACGAAGTCGGTAGTCAACGTAACATCACATCACATCATAATTCACAAAAAAAAAAAAACAGCTCATCTACGATTCAATAGTCGCTTCCTCCGGGCTACTACCATCAATATCAAATCATTCGGCACACTCCCCCTCCCTCGCGTGAAACAACGTTTTGGAAACAAAAAGGCAAAACGCATGCCAGGGGGGGCTGTCAAAAAATAAAAAAATGCCCAGGGGTCCACCCACCACAGTGGTTTAAAAAAGCTAGCGTACCCGTGGAAATCCCTGTCCAGCTGGAAAGACCCTGCGCCGTCGCCTCAATCAATCAATCTTGCAAAAGCCCTCGGCGAGCCAGTCATTTTGCCCCGAGGAGCCGGGGGGAGAGCACTAATGAAGCCCGTTGGGCCTGATAGGTGAAAAAATAAGGCCATGAGAGGAGGGAGACTAGCCTCGGGCCCTTTTACTTGGCCCGGGCACCATCAAGAACTCGCCATGTTAAAAACGACAAGGGAATCATCGTCCCCTCGGAACGCTTGGGTCTCACCACCGTGGGAATCAAGCAAGGATCGCCGTATACGGACAGATGGACGGCCTCCTTCCCGCTGCCATGGGTCTTTGGCTCTCCGCGGAACTTGGCCAATCGGTTTTCGACGATGCTCCCTTGCTCAATAGTGCACAAGTTTTTTGGAGGGTGCCTAATATACGAGCATGTTGAGCCTGCTCGGAGCCGAACTCGGGACGGAGTAATATCTAAGTTTTTCTTGCTTCCCTACTTCTACCCTGGTTGTGATAAGAGCTGAGTGAACCACGAAAGGCCATAAGATGCGAAGACAAGTTTGGTTACAGCATAGATCTACAGCGACTTCTCGGCTGAGGTGTCTTCTTCAGCTGTCATATCAAGGGCACTATGATGCATTACAAAGTCTTGGCAGAAAGTTACTCATTCAAATCCATAGCTGATCCGTTCACATCCAAGCCTGGACAAACTATATCCATCAAATGCCAAGTCAAAGTCGCTAGCTATAGACCCGTCTTGCCTACTCCAACCCGGTTCTGTGAAGCAAAACTATCGCGCTAGACGTCTATACGAGTTACTGCCTAATTGTCTTTTGAGCGAGAAAAAGTATAGAGTAATGTGGTATGTGCCCTCCAAAGAAAATCGCTGCCAACACAAAGACACAAAAGAAGTGAAAGAAGAGTAATTGTCGAAAAAAGAATAATTGGAAAGAAATACCCAAACGCCGCGCCATCATATCCTTATTTCTCTAGGTTCAACGTCTTCACCCAAACCGTCCCTTTATTATATGTTTTCTAAGGCCAACCCCACCATTGACAGGAAACTAGCGGGTCTCTGAGTAGTCGTTGAGCGCCACGCAGACAGCTCCTCTGTGGTGACCGTTGTATTGGCGTATAATCTGTTGACTGTGCAGTTCCCATAGCCGCGCATAGTGGTCTGAGCATGCCGTCACCAGATACGCCGAGTCTGCGCTGAATGCACAGTCCCAAACCCACCGCTGATGCCCGGTGAGAGTGGCCTCGAGGGGAAGTGGCCTCGGTTCGTCCGTCTTGCCATCTATCCGCGGCTTAACATCCTTGATCTCCCAGATCTTGGCCGTATGGTCGGCGCTGCATGTTGCCAGCTTCTTCACGTCGGGAGATAGGAGGACGCGGGTGATGTACTCTTTGTGAGCATTGAAATGCGTTACGGGCAGTAGCTCCGTCTGATCATAGTTTTGGCGGAGATGCCATACGAACACATTGCCCTGGCAAAAATATTAGCTCATTAGGAAAAGAAGAAAACAATCCGACATCATAGTCGTTGTGTTTGACATACTGCTGTATTCGCGGCGCATAACAGTGATCCATCACTGGCAACCGTTACGCTCGATACCGACACATCTTCTTCGGGAATGAGCTCGTGTGCGCAAGTATTCTCGGCTAGATCCCATATCCTCACGCTGCCCGACCTGTCGCAGCTTATAATTTCGCCTTGATTTGGGTGAATGACCACATCATTGGCCGGGTGGCCATGGTTATAGCTTCGCTGTATCGACCCAGTTCGGGTTTCCCATATCTTCACAGTGCCGTCTTCAGAGCTCGTCACCATCCATTTGCCCTCACAGTGAAACGCCACTCCTGTGATGTTCCCTGTGTGTCCTTCAAACGTAAGAAGAGGATTAGGATTCGTTGATTTGATATCGTAGAGCTTCACGGTGTGGTGGCCGGCCGCGGCAAGAAACCTCTTGTCGGGAGAGATACACAGGCGGTTTACTTGTGAGTCTGGGTGTTGGATTGTGCGCGAACAAATCCCCGACAGAGCCTCCCAAAATCTACATTGCACAGAGTCAGCATTGTCTGGAAAAGAGATTGCTCTGGCGCATGTCTGCGAACCGGATCGTGTGGTCGTAACCCGCTGTGTCGTCATTATTAGCTTTCAAGCTCGCGACAACTGACGAGGGAGATCGGAACCGGTACTGACCTGTACACAATATGACGGACATGGCGACTGGTTATAGACGATTAAGTGCAGTCTGGTCGCCTAATAGTTGTCCGTGAGGCGACAGACCGAACCTTTGTCAATAAAAGTTCAAATGTTGTCACGGCTGCGAGGTCCGTTGGTGAGGCTGGAACTGCCTAGCTATGGCAGCGGGCGATTAGGTAAGTACGAGGTAGGAGCTCTTCTGCAGCAGAAATTCGAGAGCGACAGTGGATGAATATTGTTCCGAAGAAAAGCCGAACAACAATCTCCAGTACGTACTGCGCTTAACGCCTTAGATAAGAAGCTACCTCTCTCTACCTACAGCAAGACGAGATGTAAAAGAACTTTGGTGGGGATACACCTTTAACCATTCTGAAATTTCCCAGCACAATAGACTACGGTTCTGCAGCTTTGTGCTCGTTTGCCAATGTGTTTCGGATGATAGCACGTGATAAGCCGCAGATGCGCTTGGCCGTCAACTCCAGGATGGCATCCGCACAGGTGCTATGATTTCACATACACGCTGGATTTGCTTGCTGAACTCATTTCTAATACTGGCATACTCTCATGGCGAGCTATTTCTCGGCCCCGATCCTGGCGTACCGTTAGCCGAGTGGCTTTTGTACTGGGTGCTGGGAGTAGTACTGCATTTCTGATTGCTGTCCGTGCCTTGATTCGGTTATCGGATGCTCTTCTACGTATCGACTACCTCCTATTCGGATGATATGCTCACGTCTCATGACCTTGGCGTGGGACAAGAAACCATGGCACGCTTGGCCAGCGGGAGAACGGCATCCGATACAAAGGAACCGTGACTGAGGAGGAAGCGATATTCTTTACTACCCCTCTCTGAATATACTCATATGCCGCGGATTCTACTTGCCGATCTCTGATGCAGGCATTCACTTGAACAGCGTGTTTCCAATTGGATCAAGAAAACGACTTCAAGATATATTGATTCGTGTACATTGACCTATTCTCCGTCCCCTGACCTTGCCCAATTTCGAAATGATAAAGTCACACACATACGCTACGCCCAGGCATTCCTGCCTGCCAACAGCAGACTTCTTGTGAATATCTACCCACCACAGTACCCCTCAAAAACCCCAAGCTAGACCCTTCTGCATCCTTCACAGGCCTGAACGCCGCCGTTTTTTTCTCATGTAACCACATTGCGAGACTATTTGGCCTCGCTTCCTTTGGAAAGAAAAGAAATATACACCGAGAAGGAAATTTATATGGACGCGTTGACGTCGGAACATCTTGTTCAACGCAGGCTAACTGCGTTTTGAATAGACGCCCGAGGATCTGTGACCTGAATCTGGATGGTTGTTGTTTTGCCCTGTTGATGACGTGCCAGCCTGATGAGCATATGGTGAAGCCGGTAATGACGACAGATATGGATAGTCAGGCGGAACCATTCTGACAAGCGAACCTCTGCAGTACTCACAGTCGAGTCTTCATCTCCGCTGTCAGCAATCACATCTATTAAATCACACGGTGATGATAAAGACGTACTGCCTAATACTGCACATGTCGCAGGTCATGGGCACCATGCCTGTTTTCATGCCCGCGGCGAATTCAGAACCCATGGCTATTTAGTTAATGCCTATTTATTCGGTAATGGAATTTGAGACGAATAAGAGTTGATGGCCCTTGGAGGCTTGTTGCTGCAGATGCTTTGACAAGTTGTTTCTATTCAAAAGAATGGGCGGCAGAACCTCTATTTAAATATTAATTTCTACGCCGCCTGAGAACCGATGGGCTAGGCGATGATCCATCCCGCTTGACTTTCCTCTACGCTCTCCGAATGACCATGAATCCTTTGACCGCCTCGATCATCATCGACTATAGCTCAGGCCAACTCAGCCGCTGCAAGAAACCTCACGATGGCCTCTGTCCCAACGTGTGTGGTTGCCCCGGCATATAGTCGAGGCAACTAGGCCAGAGCAACGTGATACCGACCCGCCTGGCTGTCCATGGATTCTATCTAGAACCGTCTGTTTGAGCATGATTCAACATTCAAGCCATGAGCCTATATGCGCCACCGTCACAGGCAAGTGCTCGGCAATGTCGAACAAGTCTTACCGCCTCGTCAAATGTTCTCCTGGTCTTTCCACCCATCGCTCTCGCCGAATAGAAAGCCTAGTAGCCGCAGCTCTACCATATAACGGGGTCAGTTTAAGTGTTTAACTGCTACAATGGACCCATATGTTGTCCTCTCCTAACCGGTCCGTTCCATTCTGTGGGAAGTCAATGGTGCAGAGATGATGCAGCCACCCGTGATGGCTGATCGGAACCTAGCCCTCTCATTTGTCCGTAACCGGATCGGTCAGGCCTTTGATGACTGCCTTATCGAACCATCACACCTGGGCTAGCTGAGCTAGACCGGATTGTTGTAGGAGTTTCAGCCCCAAAACGGGCGCCTGCAAGATGACGATGATCCCATCTTGGCAGGCATGGCATCCTTTCTATTTTTTGGTTTCAGCACAAGAAAAGGCGGCTATTGCACTCTAAAATCGTCCACGCGGACGGCTAATCGTTGGGCGCTCGTCCCTGGCTGTCTTGATGGTGATGGATCCGACGCAGTGGCTGGTGTCCCGGAACACAAAACAGCATGCAGGCTTCCCTGGTTGGCTGCTCTCCGCCGAGAGAGCAATCAGCTAGCCCAGGCGCGAGCTTCGACATCAGTCACCAGGCCTATATCGGCAACCTTCTCGGCTCCCTCCCCTACAAAGCCTGGACCAAACAATGCGGGCCACGAGTCGAAATCCGCTCTGTGTACCCTCCCGCTTCCATAGAGCCAAATTGGCCAGTAGCATTCAGCCAGCCAGCGTTTGGGGGACGAATCCCTCATCCAGCCCCGTTGCTGATCCCGTCCGTGACTCTGCAGAGGACTTTGTATGCCACCTTTGTCCAGCCACCGACAAGAACCCCCTCGATGATCGACTCATGGAAGGCTGCATCAGGCATCAGCCGATGCGGATAACCCTCCCGAACCTTTCACCGGCCCGCCACGTGGGGGCCCGTTGCTTCCCTTGCCAGATCGGTCTTCTTGATCCCTCCTTTGTCTTTTCGCGTGGCAGTACCGTTCCTCATTTCTTCACCGGTTTTTCCTCATTTTGCCTGTACTCCCGCCATGGCGGCCATGGCGGCGCGCAAAGACACCACTCTCGGATCTAATTCTCCGGCCTGCGGTTACTTGCTTCGCTAAGGAACTAAACAAAGGGAGAAGAAAGAGAAGAAACGAGAGAGAGAGAAAAGGGAATGCAGCCCGATTCGAGGACCTCCTTTTCTACAAGGTAGTATAGTATAGTAAGGAATCTACGCTAGCAATTGTGGCCAAAAGAAGGCGACCACTGGTTTCCCTCTCCGCTGCAACACGAAGCTATCCAAGAATAATTTCTTTTTTTGTCCCTTCCCGCCTTTGCATTTTTTAATCAGGCGGTGACCCGAGAGTTCCCATCCCGTTTGACAACCGTAAAATAACAATCTGCAGGTAAGCGTCGTCGGAAAGTGCGTTACAAGTACAAGGGGAAAAAAGTATACGAAGGGAAAACAAAAGTGCCACTGAATTGTTGGAAGTTTTCCGAACGCTTAATTGGTACTGCCCCTGCGTTGGGGTAATGCCTGTTGTTTTGGGGATTGTGAAAACAGTTATTTCTTAACTATACTATGACTTGCCTATTGGTAGGTAAGTAATCTTGGATATGAAAAAATATACTACTGTCATTGTATGTCACTCTTGTAAGTAAATCTTACCACTACTGTATTACGCTTCAATGCAAAAAAGCAAGAAAAAAGAGGCCATGTTTTTTGACCGCAGTAAATTGTTCAAGGCGGTACTCCCCTCTCAACTGGCCAGACATAAGAACAAGTTGCTCTGAACAGCAATGAGCGCCCAGTAGAGAGCCAAGTCTTCTTGGTGAATGGGAGACTGGTGATTTAGGGCTGTAACGTCCGAAAGCCCAAGCGTACCACCAGTAGTACGCGCTGACGAAAATATCCCGTAGCGAGAATGTGATTGGCTGTGCGGCGGTGCCCTGTGAAGCATTCGGAGGTTTAGCTGTTTCCTCTTTGTGGCCAGTAACACAATTGACAATAGTGTTAATACAGTGAGCTGTATCCGATAGTTCACGCGAAGGAGTACTACTATTAGCTAAAGTTGTTGAAGATCAGTTGAACCCAGTTAGCATCTACCGATTGAACAAGAAATGTCACAGTGACAAGGCACCAAAAATTCAAGTGGTGGGTATATCAAATGATTGCTTTCAATTTATTGGCTTCCCTTCCTGGGTAAAGATTTATTTTCTCCTTATAGACCTATTACATAGGAAATGAATAGAGGCCCCTTAACGAGATAACAGATTAAGAAATTCGTAGCCATAGTGTTCATAGATAAGAACAAGAAATACATGAAAAATAAGCCGTCAAGAAGCTACGACAAAGGAGAGGCCCATTTCATGTTCGATCAACCGGTAGAGCTGAGGTCAGCGTCAGCGCCAATGATCAATTCATGATAGCCAATCCTAAATGGTTCGCAAATTCGTGAAGTACCAAGACGCCAACAGTAAAAGAATGGGAAGCCAAGTCCGGAGAGTCGAATTTCTTCATAGAGCGAAAACAAGAAAATAATCGTTTAAGACAAGGAAGGAACAAGAAGAAAGAAGAAAAGATCAAGGGGGAATCAACAGTCGTAAACAAAGGAATTCCTTGAGAAATCCTTGGAAAAAGCTCGCAACATTTATAGAGCTGGAGCTGTGGCAATTAAAGCAGACATAACGGCAACCCCTCCGATCGCCGCATATCCAAAAATTTCTGCAGCTTTGCGCAGTCGTTTAGCCTGCGGCTCGTTAGGCCCAGAGTGTTGGCCGTCGATTTCAGAGATGTCCATTGCAGAATCATCATGAGACCTGGGCCTTGCTGAAAGTGAAGACGAGCCCTGAGTGGGATCAACTTCAGCGAATGGAATTTCCTCAGCCGTCATTTCAGACATCTCTACTGCCTTGCGCTTGCTATGAAGAGACTTCTCATGCGGCTCTGTAGGCTGGCCAGCGCCCACCTCGGCATTACTAAACTCAACCCTCTGTTGCTGCTGGGTAATCGCCTTCTTCGTCACTTCGAACTGGTAAGCAGAAGACTCGTCAAAATCCGGAGTAGCAGGTGCATCTTCTAGTCCAGGATGCTCTTTTAGGGGGGATTTAAGAAACTCGGCACCCGAGTCTAGCAGAGAACTAGACTCTGTTGCTCGGTTGAGGGCAACGTCTTCTGGCCAGAATTTAGGCTCAACTAGCTCGGGAGCCACCATGGTATCAATGTGGGAGGGCTGGTCCGCAGAAGCCTCTCCATTAGTACTGTTCATTGTTGTATTGTTTTGGTCTATCGAAATTTCCTGGGATCGGAAGGTATCGTTGAAAGACGGGAGATGTACACTTGGTGGAGGCTGGTTGGGAGCCGAAGCTACATTCGACATTGAGAAATTCAGTATCGGAGGGAGACAGTCATTTTCGAATCTATCAACAATGTCGGCCTCATGGACTTCAGTGGCCTCGAGGTGAGTTGCAGTATGATCGTTGTCCAAAAAACTGCGATGCAAGGTGCGATCAGGAGAATGACCTCCGTGAGATGAGTGGCCTTGGAAAGGTTTTTTTCGTTAGCTGTGCTAAATTCTCTTAATTCTACCAAAGATGGTGTAAGGGGAAAGCTTACCATGATCATCCTCGGACATGTAATCCTCATCAAAATCATCTCCATAGAAGAGAGCGTCTTCGTCCGAAATATCAATGGCACCAGGAGGAGTAAATTTGTCTGTCATTTGACCTTGAATAGACCTTGTAGATTCTGTATGCTCTTCGGGTTCGGGGGATGGCGAGTCCATTTCGTGGTCAGATATCTCAATAGTAATAACGGGATCTCGAGAAGTGATACAGTTTGGGTCCGGACGTATACCATTGTCTCGCAGAATTTGGGAGCTGCTTCGGATAGCATTATCTTCTTCGGCACTAACTTCCTCATCGCTATCGTCTGGTACTCTGAAAACGGTCGGGCCTTGAGGAGAACTATTGGCATATTAGGAGGGTGCTTGAAAAGGGGGGAGGGTAGGTGCATACCTGAGGGCTCCGAACTGAATAGCAGCTCGCATAATACAAGGAGGGCATGTATCTGATCCTCTATCAATGGGAACGCCGAACTGAATAAGGTCTCCATTCTTTACTGCTTGAGCTTGGTGTTTCTTCAAGCGAGTATCATTGTAAAACGTGCCGTGAAGAGAGCCGATATCTTTGATGAAGACCCTCTGCATATTGAATTAGCTTGGAACAGGCTAACGGCGTCGAAAGAGCAGGAAAGAGTAGCCTACCTGGGACTGAGGATCGAAAATAAGTTTGGCATGATCTCTGGACATGACGGCAGAGTCTATCCAGCCATTATTTTCTCTTGCAGCGAACACGCCATTTTTCTTGCTCATGCGTCCTAGGGAGACTGTAGAGCTTGACTTTCTGAGTAATAGGTGGCGCGTTGGATACGCAAATTCAGGAGTTGGGTTAATAATCGTCAGGGATACCAGCGCTACATCAATAGTTAGTGTTTGAAGCTTCGGGCGCGGCGGCGCATTTTTGGGATAGTGAGGCCTACCTTCGTCGCGATGGACTGGTGGCGCCATGATGACCGATGACCGATGTCCGGAATAGAGCACCTTTGATGTATGCTGATAAGGGCGAACTCGGTCAGAATCGAGGCGTAAATTTGGCGTAGTTTAAAAAATCACAGCCAAGTCGGATGATGGCCTCTGGGTCTAGTCCAAGCTGTTGATACCCGTAGAAAGGAAGGCTTCCGGTCTGCTTCTGCTTCGGCGTCTGCTTCTTTTGGCGGATAGGCACATCCAACCAGGCGGAAGGAGAAGCAAGCAGTAAAGAGTTCGGTAGACGAGAAGAAAGCGAAGATGCGGCAAAGATGAAGCAAGCGAAAGAGAGAAGAGAAAGTAAATAGAAGTAGGCGTGGGTGGCTGTGAAGTTGTCTGGATAAGAGGGGAGGAGAGAGAGTCGAGGCTTCGGAAGTGAAGGACGAGGTGGGGCTCGAGTCACCTTCACCTCACTACCAGAGGTTAAAAGCTGGGTGCTGTGAAAAGTGGTGTCAAAAGGGCTAAAGGTCGCTGGACCAAGTATCGAACAAGTACAGGCCCCCAAGCTCTGTGTACCCCTCGACTCACCGTATCTGGAGCTGGTTCAGCAGCCGTTTGGGCGCTGAGTCCAAGGGGATCTTAAGGGGAGGTTTGTCACTCGGCTGTGTCTCACACTTCACAGGTGCCGAAGGGGCACATAAGCAGTACCGGATAGGCAGATGCAGCATACATGTAAGGTACATAGAACTTTGACACCATGCTCTCTCCGGCCGCTATAACCCCAGGCATCTAAGTGCTAACGGCAAGGAGCGGGAGCAGATGCACAGCGTCTAGCACGCAGTGGGAAAGCCAGTAATAATGCGGTTTCAGTGGTTGAGCGCCAGGCCATGGCAGGCAGCCCCAGGCAGCCCCAGGCAGAAGCGGCAGAAGCGGGCAGCGATAAGCCCCGCGGTGGATGGCTTATCGGAGCTTGGGTGGGGTATCGAGCATGTCACTGCCGTCGTACCGTTGTATTTTCGTGAGTATTTGCGATGTAGCCGCCGTCACCGAAGCTTAAGGCAGAGGGCACCTAATGTGAACATGAGTGCAGCATCACCGACGGCACGGATGCCTTTCTCGAGGGGCTGCATGATGGAGGCGATACGAGATTTGTCGACAGCAGCCTGCGGGTCCCCAGCAGCTATGCGTGGCCTGCCAGGTGGACGAGTAGCGTTGCGTCCAAGTACCAACAGCGCAACGAGAGGCGTGAGGCGCCGTACTCGGATTCTTACAAGCAGGTACAGGTACAGGCTCCCTGTGCTGACCTGCCAATTAATGGGCTGCAACGGATGCAGCCAGCCCTGCTGCAGCTGCTTTGCTTTGCCTTAGCGCCAGGCTCTGTCAACATGACTGCGCCGAGTATTACTACCTAGCACCTGAGTAATAGTTGTCATGATGGCATTTGACAGGCAAACATGCTATATTACCCATTAAGATCTTTACATACCTAGGTAAGGTACTGTACTAATTTAACATGGGGGACTCGGTTAAGATCCACAGGTCAGCGGCACTTGGGTATGCTCGTAGCCAAAGGAGCAGGTCGACATCTTACTCGTATGTCAGGCCCGATATATGGATGGATACCATACTTGCAGAGCAGCTGATGGTCTGCAATCTGCCTGCAGAGAGAGGGGGAAGCTGTTTATCACAGAATGTCCCAGCAAGGCTCAGTTGAGCCGCGGCCAACGAGCAGCCGCATGGTTAAATCGATGATTTCATCCACTGGATCTTTGCACTTCGACGGAGCACAGGGCGCAGAGTGTACCTGTACAGAGCAAACTCGCCACCATCTACAAAGTAACTGCACCTCTCTGCAAAAGTGGAAAATCCCTCGCTGGGCGCTTCGCACAGCAGCCAACCACTGCGAGTACTAAACTATGATGGAGTGTTTCTAGCAGGGCTGGCACATGGCAGCCGCTAGCTTTCGCCCATTAAAACGCCTCTGTTTCTTCACCAGTTCTCTGTTCCGTATGGCCGCCTGCTGACCCGATGCCCAATGTCTCGAGACATGCCCCACCAACTACCACGACTAGGGTGCAGCTCCATAGCAGTAGGCGTCGACTCAGAGCTTCAACATGAAACGAATCAGCGCTGCAGCACGTGAAAATAAAGCCGTGGATGTGATGCAAGCTAAGGAAAATAAAGGGAACAAGATGGGTGTGAGAATCACTCATCTTGAGGCTTCACCGAAACAAAACCATCCAGCAAATAAAAATCAGCGGCCGAGCAGTCAGATGCAGATACCTACTTGTACACAGACAAAGCCGGCTTTTAACCCTTCGTGCGTAAAGTTGTAAAGTGGCTACAGCAATGACGCATGACCAGCAGGGATGCTGCGTCTTTTGCGGAGTAGCTCAGGGAGCCGGAACAAGAAACCAGCCTGTCCTGGTAGGTACTAAGACAGGTAGCCTGGTTTTTGGCGCACAGCGTCTAGAGGAGTCCCGCCATCTACTCTATCTCCGAATCATCAATTTGTCGTCACCAAGTTCCACTCCACAGTACTTGGTCTCGCGGAAAGCATCAAGCTGGGCTCGCTTGCAATGGCAGACGCCGAGGCCGAAGCAAATCCGAAGCAAAGCGGCATCAGAAGAAAGGATTCGAGGCAGCAGCCCGACTTCTCCCGGGAAGTCAGTTCGCAGTGGCTTTTCGTAGCTCTCCGTTCTAAGGCACTGAGACGAGGTACTACTCAGGTACTTCCGATTATCTGGTTCCTCAGCGCTACAGGTACCTCTGCTAATGCCTAATAATAAAGGTGCTCCGCACTAATAAATACAGTAATTCAAAGAATACATACTTGTATCTGCTCGTCCCACATGCCAACTTGCAGCTCTCACATGTTCCGGAGGGGGGCCGATCGAGGGCCACTTGATCCTTGCCCTAAATAAGTACCGGTTACATGCCCCGAACCGCCTAGCGCGCAGGATTTCGCGGCCACTTGCCAAGTAGCGGCGACATGGGGCCATGGGGAAGCTTTGCTGGACGGTCATGCCGGGCCGCTACTGTCCAGGTGCACGCACAAAGCCAACGCCACCGAACCACTCATCTCTGCTTTATTTTCCTGCTCGTCGCCCTTTTCTCTCCCTTCGCCTTACGTTAGCTACTCTCGTCTTTTTAGCATCGGTCTACTTCGTCGTATTTACGCCTCTGCGATCGCTGTTTGTCTCCAATTTGCTCTGCATCTCGACGTTCCCCCAGGATTCCCATGGACGGTCTACTCTTCGATAACCTCACCAAGCTAGCATCCGAAGCACTCGCAAACAACCTGACATACAGAATCAAACGAAAACCGACGTGACGTCGCCTGTGCTTCCATCGAATCGAAGGGGAGAGCAAAGACTGCCTGCCAAGGGTTGCAGAATTGGAATAGCGGGACGCCTGATTCCGTTCTTCTCCCTGCATTACACTTCCGACGACTAGAAAGATCTAGTGAAAAGCGTCATCGATTTCTTAGACTGTCCGATTCAGAAGTTCACATAGCCAACCTCGCGACAATCCAACAATTTCTCTCTTTTTTTTCCCCCTCTTATACAACACTAGCCGCACCGGCTTTTCTGCCACAAGTGTGCCCTCAAGATGATGAACCACGTTCGAGTCAAGGCCCTCAAGGGCAACGGGAAGACCGTCTCCAAGAAGGCTATTAAATCTGGCCGTGCATCGGGAAGCGCAACGCCGCGAAGTTCTCCTCTACCTTCACTGTTAACATCGCCCACGCATTCCGCTGCGCATAGCCGTGTCACATCGGATATTAGCGATGATGACGGCGATTTTGAATTGGACGACATGGCATCAAGCGTCTACTCGGGCGGATCCGTCGATGAAACGAGCGACGAGCCTGATGCTCCGGTTTTCGACACAAGGGCTCTCATAGACGGCCTTCGAGATCGAAAACGTAACAACAGCGAGATGCGAGAATATTTCCTCGGCGTCTACATCAAGGCAATTCGAAACCACTATACCGCCGACACCCATCTTTGGCTAGATGATGCCGCAAGTGAGCTGGCAGACCTTTTCCTTCACGATTCAAATCGTGCCGCCACAGCCAAGGAACGCCTATTAAGTCTACATGCCTTTTGTCTCACAATCGGAACAGTTGGATCTCTAGAGATTTTTGATGGATCGCAGAAGATACTCAAACAAATTATGATGGACGACGATGACGATGATTGCCGCGTCTATGCGATCTACGCACTCTGCATGACGGTCTTATACGCCGGTGGCTTAGAAGAAGCCGCACTGGAAGTGATGGAGTATTTAGTCGAAATTGTGCGAACCGACGGAGAGCACATCGAGGCCCATGACAATGTCGTCATCGTCGCAGCCGCTCTTCAAGGCTGGTGCTTCGTCGCTAGCCATGTGGCTGACTTTTCCGACTACGCCGATGCGGCCATGGATGCGTTTGTGGAACAGCTTGACAGCGATGACGTTGACATTCTGTCCAATGCTGGCGGCTGCATTGCCCTAATCTTTGAGGCCTCACGGAACCACGTTGAAGAGACGGGCGAGCCATTCCAGCTCCAGTACGATCCGCAAAGACTAGCTGGTCGTATGAGCGAGCTGGCTAAGCTGAGTGCTAAATCGGTATCGAGGAAGCACCGCCGCAGCTTGCGAGAGAACCTACTTAGTGTAGTGACCTCACTCGAGAGGGACGTTGGCCCTTTCTACTCCACCGCTCTGTATATTCCCGAAAAGGGCGATCATGTACCCGCCGCGCAGCGAACCGACGACGGTCAAGCAGAGTACGGCTATCGGTGCAAGCTGAGGCTTGGTAACCATGTTGCCAAGATTGATTCTTGGTCTCTTTATTTCAGAACAAATCTCATGAGGGTCATTTTCAAGGCCGGGCTCCAGCATCACGTCTTCATCAATCCGGTTGTTGTGGAATGCTTGGAGGATGCACACTTTGAACAAGACTACTTACCCATTCCAAGAGGAACAAAGGGTCGAAAGAAGTAGCCAATGTGCTGATTTCTTAGGCGAGGCTACTCGTGTTTTCTCAGTTCTCTCTCTCTTTTTTTATTAGTCTCTCCATGCAATACTTGAAAAGCTAGACCACTGCTATGGAAGAGCTCTCCCCCCCTCTTTTCTTTCTCGCTTTTTTTTTCTTCTTTTTTCTGAATTTGGAATACGGAGCGGATCAATTGTTAGAATTGGAATTATCAATACCTTATTCGAGACTCTATTTTATTAAAGCTCTCTTTATCCTGCTGCATGCTTTGTGGTGTCTGGACTTGGCAAGATGATACGGGTTAGGCTTTTATATGTAACCTTTCTAAGACTGTATAGCAGTTGAATTAGCTTAAAATCATTTTATATTTGGCATTTCCATTCCACTTTGATCAAACCGAGACGTAATAAGTCTACTGGGCCTGGAGATTAAATTGAATACGCGGAGTAGAGGCTGGGTAGCTATTGGCGGCCAGTAAAGTATGTCAACTATATTAAACTGGGATGATAATTAAGAAGTGGCAGGTAGGTAGGTGGCTTTGTTAGAGCATTATACTGAACCTGACGGAAAAGGTTGAGAAATCTTTTACTCTAGGGAAAATGGTAAGGGTTAAGAAGACGGGGAGAGTATTTAGCACTCGCGTCGTGCTGCTGCTATAGCGCTCATAGGTAACCTCTCCCATGTCATGATAGTCTACATGTTATTGTATATGAAATAGATGTCCACGTTAACACGGTGGCAATCAAGAGGCATTATGGTTAGATGACTAATTAGGATTGCTACCTATTATAATTGATGACATTTCCATTACTTTCTTGTCTCATTATTGGGCCTTATTGCTTGTCCCTATCACCATTTTTTGTTCAGTATACAGCTGTTGAAAGACCAGTGCGCCGAATCCATGCAATCTAACGCTTTCACCACAATAATCATCTCATATAACCGAAGCTAAAGTCGATCATGGCCAGAGTACATTGCATATATCTGACAACTCGAGCACATGTTCCAGCTGACATTGAATCAGAAGATGCCTTTTCCTCCCATGGGCTGCCACCATAGGCGCACTCCGAGGAGCATCAACGCTCCCAAGAGAGTAAGAGATGCAGAAAAGGAATGGACGGCGAACCAGGTGCTGGTCGCGTCCTTGATGGCACCGCTAGCAGGTCCGCCCGACAGAGCGCTGAAAGAAGCAAAAGCCATCATGAAACCAATGCGGAGGCCGATGTGGCCCATGTCTGGGGTTGTTTGTGCTACGCAGGCAGATCCAAGAGGGATGAGGCCGCCAGAGAAAAGTCCGAATAGGAGGGTAAAAGCAATCATAGAGCTCAGAGTGGTCATGGCGCCCCAACAGAAGGTGATGACGGCGGTCAAGAAGCCCATTACAATTAAGACATTAAATCTAGCGGTTGTATTAGCTACCGGTTAAATAACAAGGGAAATGCCAGCAGCCGCTGCCTATCGGACACAGACACGGCGAACGACGAGCAAGGTGGAGACTTACCGGCCGAAGCGGTCCGCGATCCAGCCGCTCCCCACACGGCCGACGACGGAACCCGCGTATCCAATCGCGAGGAGGTTGTTGGCCATGGTGGAACCAACGCCGTGCTCAATGGCAAACAGAGGAATGAAGTAGAAGGGGATGAGCATGCCTCCGTAGATGAAGAAGAGGGACAGGCAGAGGGCGAAGAAGCGCCACTCGAAGATGGCCTTGCAGATGCTCTTCTCCGAGGACTTGATCTGGTGGCCTTCGGTGTCGTGGCCGGCAGCGTCGTTGCGCTCTTTGACGAGAAAACAGGCAACGAGAAGGATGGGCACGGAGATGAGAGCAATGATTCGATGAACCCATGGGGCGTCTACGACGGTGAAGAGCTTGTTGATGATGATAGGCCAGAAGATGCCGCCGACTGAAGAGCCTGAGAGGGCAATGCCGAGGGCGAGGCCTCTTTTGTGGTTAAACCATTCTGAGATGGCACCAGTGGCTGGATAGAAGCTTGAGGGAAGGGTGGGAGAAATATGTTAGTTAATTGGTTCTCGTGATACGAAGTTGGAAGCCTTGTTCTCCTTTTTTTTATACTCACAGCAACGCATTACCAATGCCGAGAAGGATACCTTGAGCCAAGAGATATTGATAATAATGAGTAGCAAAGCTAGAGCAAATGAAGGAGAGGAGGCAGACTGCAGTGCCAGAAAACATGAGAGCTCGAGAACCGTATTTGTCAAAGATGGGACCGACGACGGCGCCACCGAGGAAGAGAATGAAGAGCTATTGCCGGGAAGAAGAAAGGGGGCGGGTTAGTATGGACTCGACTGACTGTGTCTTCGTGTTTGAATTTTGCAGGCTATGTGACGGATGATGTTTGGAGTTTCCTCTTCCTTACCTGAACGCTGCCAATCCAAGTAATGGTTGAGGTAGAGAGCCAAGTCCATTGGCTTTCATAGCGAGCCTGGAAAGTACCAAAAGAATTTACAAGTCCTATATAACAGATATTAGCCTTGGTTTCTTTTCTCCCTTTTCCCAATTTTGCCACTACATTTGGATAATTGGGAGAGAGGATGTTTACAACATTGGAAAGGGATATTAAAGCAAGCTTACCAAAAGCAATAGCAAAGTCCAAGAATCCGCCAACAACCACAAGCCAGGCTCGGAAGCCACCGTCCGGAATGCTAGCAGCAATGGGATCCTCGACAACTTTGATCTCCTCACTTGTAGCAAAAGAAGTGACTGGAGAATCGAGACCTCCAGAAATCACGGCCTTAGCAGGCGGGATGTCGATGATGTGGACTCCCGGAGCGTTGTCATGAGCAAAGCGAGCGTGCTCCATGGGGTGGGGAAGAGGACGAGCCATCATCTTTTATTCCTTGCTTTCCTTAACTCGGGAATTAGATTTTTATAGGCTTTTTTAATTTTCTTTAGCCAAAAAGGAGTGTCTTCTCGAGGGAGGCGTCTGTTGACGATCCTGTAGCTCAAGTGGAAAGGGGGGGGAGGTGGTTGGATTAGGAGGAGGTTGTAATGGAAGAAGAAGAAAAGAACGAGAAAAGAGCCAATGAAAATTTTTCTTCAAAAGTTCATTCATAAAGTGCAAACGGATTGAAGAAAGTAAGGGGGGCTTTTGACATGCGGGCTGGTGGGTGAGTGCAAGGGTGCGCCAGCAGCTGGCCAGCTGGCAGATGGACATGGGGAACTAGCGGAGAATATTGAAACTGCCTGTGACAGTCGATTTCTACTACTTTGAAGAGGTATGTGCTCAGTCTCAACACACATCGTCGCGTTGAAGAGAGTAAATGAGATGGGATGTAAGAGAGTCGCTTTGAAAAGGGGGAGGGATGCTTTAGGAACTATTTCAAAAATTGGCTGAGACTTTGAGTAACTCAAAATCATCTATAGGATTGGAAAATGCAGTGCTGGATTACTTATGACGGTTCTCATTTGCCATGTCTCTCCACCGTGTTTTTGGATTCAGCTGCTTTGTGAAGACACTGAGACTTCCGTGCTGGGATAGATATAATGGTAAGGCTTGAACATAGGGAGTGTCTAACTACGGAATATTATTCCTACGAGCAACATTTTCTCTCTGTTGACACGAAATGGCCCTGCTTAGATATTCATAGTATTTGATGACAGCATCTTTACACGACAAAGAGGGTCATAGGTTGGCTGGCATTGTTTACTCTTTTATGGCATATTGATCTACGGCAGACGATTGGAAGCAACACATCTAGTGTATGTTATAGAAACCAACTTGAGACTACTAGGTAGTATGACAGGTTATCCCTATTGGTGACAAGAAGACCAACCAATGAGCCAAACTATGGTAGCGGGTTTGGCTGTTAGAATCTTTCCCGTGCGGCACTAGAAATTAATATCCATGGTTCATGGCACTTCTATTTATTCTCTCTCGCTCAAAGATTCGAGAGTTCTTCACTTAGAGGAGTGATCGCAGCCTGGGGTTTAGCCAATCATGTGCAGTCATCTTACTGCTTCATTCCCAAATTTGGATAAGTGCCAGCACACGCATTTCTTGATCTGGGTTTTTTCACCTTACTACTAATTCATTTATATTAGCTCTTGTATTCTTCTGCTATTTCACACAACTTTTTTGAAGTATACTTCCTTCATCATTAACAGAAGAAAGATGAAACGTTGTAGGTACCAAAGTTGTCTCGCTGAAGACGACCTTTTCAAAATTCCAAGCTCTCAAATTTGTCCTGCATTCTATCCAGCTAATTCTACAGATATCTGAAGACTTTAAGTCCGCTACTAATCCCTACTGGAAAGAAAAATGCATGACCAATTTGTACTAGCAAGTCTTTTGACACTCCCAACTCAAGGGGTCAACACACTTTGCCAAGGAATTCCCCAGTACCAGCTTGCTACCGCCATTCCGCTAACACTCATGGTGACAGCCATGAGAAAGTTGACGTCGTTGTTATCAAGCAAGTCCCAGCCACTTTCAACTACGCGAGAAGGCTTCTTATCTCCAAAGCTGGGTTTCCTGTGTTTGTTCTTGGGATCAAACTTATTAGCGACCTCATCGGACTCATCAACCGCCGCTTCGTCTGTGTTCTCCATAGCTTTGCTGCCCTCCCCGTGCAGCACAGAGGCTTTGATATCAGCTCGCTCATCTGAATCACCAGCTTCACCAGATACTAAGACGCGAACGCCACCGTCGCCTTCGACGATCTTTCCGGTACGCACATCTTTAACGGAGCGCTGGAATATGGCACCAAGGAAACTGTCTAAGACGCTGCCCAGGGTGCCCCACAACACCAAGAAGTCCATAAATAGCTGTCTGTTTTCTGTCGACCAAGGGGCGCCGCCTCCACTTTTCCAAGCCGCAGATTCTTCGTTGCACAATGGCAAGAATAGCATGGAAGACGTGACGATGATAACAGATCCCAGCAGCCCAGCTCCTAAACCCA
Organism: Trichoderma polysporum; assembly: GCA_030278935.1. NCBI lineage: Eukaryota > Fungi > Ascomycota > Sordariomycetes > Hypocreales > Hypocreaceae > Trichoderma > Trichoderma polysporum. The sequence continues at coordinate 25,238 of JARFTM010000217.1, read as the reverse complement.
ATAATGTCACCCCGCCATTTGTACCGCGGGGCACCTTTCGCAGCGTAAGCGAAGTGATAAGGCGGGGTTCACTTTTGGACAAGATGCCCAGCTCTGAACTGAACGTATCAGCCGCAACCGCAGCGTAGTTGGCAATGATACCGATGACAAGGAGGTCGCCTCCCCACGAGAAACACATTGATCCATTGGGTTCCAAGCCACCTGGAGTTCTGAGGGCAACAGCTCGAGCGTGGAGTTGGTTCGCATGGAGAACAGACAAAATTGATGCCACGAGCGAATTAGCAAATACTTGGTCGTAAGGTTAGCTTCATTCAGACAACTAGAGCTTCACCCATAAGCGATAACTGTTAGCTTACCTTGAACGTGTGTCCGAGGACCCTCGCCGCCCGAGGACCCTGTCGCGCTCACTGTAAGCGAAGCTTTAACATTTTCTTTGACCTGGCTCAATCATTAGCGTTTTTGCCCGCAGAATGAACCATTATGTTCATCGACTTACGTGTGTAACTCGCGTGCCCGCCAAAAAGAAGACAGCTAAGAGGACAAATGGCAGATTCCACGGATGATAAGCATGCGCAATTGCTGTGGCAGTGGCTGCAACGAGACCTGCTGGGGTCAGAGACTTCTTCCTCCACGCCCTGAGCACAAGGATCGAGACTGCTGGCACGGCAATGATAGGCTTCATGATGCAACAGGGTTGCGTTGCTTCGTCCTACGAGCGAGTTTTGTAGATGTTATGAATCACGTTGAATTGCCTAGAAGTGAGAGGCCGGATATAGCTTAGCCAGCAAGCTGTAAGCTTATCTTACTATAGCAGCCCACTTATCGGCTGCGACAAGGCACCTACGTAATCGCCCTACCCGGCTCCAACCTGGACTTACACTAATAATACAAGGCACAAAGGCGTCAGCCAGAGTAAGGGAATAAAGGCGTAGGAACACTACCAAAATAATATTTCGAAGATTAAATATACGTGATCTTGGTATACTCTGAAAGAGGCAAAAGCACGCCAGATAGCTGTCTGGTTTATATAAGCATGTCTTGTGTATCTACCTACTAAGTAATCAACACGTGCTTGCGTTCATGCAACGCAAATGAATCTTGCCCTCAGGGTTCTCGCGAGTGCTCCGCGAAACTAAAACACTTCATCTTTATTATTCCTCAAATTCTCGAAGCATTAGGCCATAACTAATACTATGCCTCATGATCCAAATGCCATATCACTAACAGATTGCAAGTGAGGCACGAAGCCTTAGAATCTGCGAGTCTGCCTCTCCCACCTCCAGTGCAACGTGGTGAATGCAGAAACCGTGCAATAGATCTTTTATCTTCAGTATTCTCTTCCCTGCTAACCTTCAATGACATTAGATTTGTGCACTGTGAAACCGTGCGAGAGTTCGGGTCTTTGAATAGTTCAGCCGTTCCATCCCTCGAGGGCCTGTATGTCGCACGACTTAAAGATCCTTGTGGCCCTTCAATTTCATCATGGGATCAGCTCACAATGAGGCGCCCCAGTCGTAATATTCGACAACAAATATCCTCTACGTTTATATATTTGAGATTTGAATATTTCTCTTCAATCTGAGCTTAAAAGCTGAGCGTGAACAATACAGCCATCATCATGCTCGATTTCTTCATACCATGACCATCCGTCAAACCCGGAACTTCAGATTGTGCCATTTGTGTAACAAGAAGAACAACACTCCCATATCTGAGTGCGCATCTCAAAATCAGCCACCATCACTGCGCCCACTGCGCCCTAAGCCAGGCGAATTGTCGCCCGCAGAAGATTCGAAGAAGATGCTACACCAGAGATCAACTAGCCGCTAGGTTAACGATACGCGTGGTCTTGTGGACTCAGCTTCATCTTCGCACCACACGTCAACCAGACCACGTATCCCATACTGTTACACAGTTTCACAGCGGTAGCCACTCAACTATACGGGATATTATATGTGAGACAATTATCGAAGCCTAAAACAACTACTTCGTGTATTTGCGCTCCGGATTGCAGTACTAGCAAAGGAAGGCTCTCAGAGGTCCTTGCTTAGCTAGTGTGGCTTGCATATGAGAACACCTTCTTCGCAGCAGATGCAGCATACCTCGTACAAGCCAAATGGTTCAAAAACATCATGACTGAGTGTAGTTGGCCTTGACCGTGCCATCATCTACAAGATAACGAAAACTAAAAGACCAATAACAAGATGAGATGCTACTAGAAACTAGCTACCTGAATTATATGCGAATGGCCTCACTAGATAGAAGCCAGCGTCAGTCTCAATTCAATGGTTGGCTGACATTCACTCTTCTCTATCCAGTATCAACAGCCAATCATGAAGGGGCTACTCCAAGACAAAGACTGCCAAGATCATCAGCGAAAAGCTAATGCTCGTTGCCATTTTCCTAGTCCAATTTGCTGCGGATGCAATCTCGCACTTTGAAGATGATAGCTTGACGTAAGGCTCCAAGCAGTGACCTGGAACTACGCATTGTCTCATTGCCCTCTCTCTTTCCAACTGATTGTTAGGAAAGCGAAGCCCTGTACGGCACCCCCTAGGTTTTACCGTCAACTAGAGCGCCATTAGGAATCATGAAGGCCATCTACCAAAGAAACGCAGTGGATAGTGACAATGACGCAACTAATAGGTATCAAGTCATGACCTCACTACCAGCACCAATGATGGTCCGCTTTGCCAGCGTCTTGGCCTGTTCTTCTTTCAGTCCCTACGATAATACTATTGGTAGTGCTGTTTGACGTTGTATTCTTGCGGTCAAGAAGTCTCGACTTATTCCATTTATGTTTCAGTCAACACGCAGTGGACTCAATTACTCCTAATCTCGATGCCTTGCATTACTGCTCCTGGAACGGGCGTTTTACTTGTTCTCTAGAAAAACAAGTCAGTGGAATGCTCAGGCTGCTTATCGTGATCCATCAGTTCTTCAGTAAGGCAACAAACTATTTACGCATTTCTAAATTGCGTATTATTGCATAGATCATGCTGTATGGCGGTTTCACGTCGACCAGAATACTCACACCGAACTTGTTTCAGCCAATGATCAGGCCTTTTCACGGAATACATAACGCACCTATAATAAGGATGTACGCGCAACACAAATAAATTTCATTGTCCACAAGAAGCATCCTCCTTTTATAAACAGCAGTTTACAACGGTGGTTTTCTCGCGGCACCTTCTTTAATCGGCTTAACAAGACTCCTTAGTCGCTCTCGACGTTGCTAACCAGCCATTTGAACAATATCATCGTTGCAAGGCAACGACTTTTCAATCCTGGCGTTTCCCGGCATTGTTGACCAGGCTCCAGCATCCAGCATCACAATCCTTCTACTGTAGCAATATTTTATCGTACTTTTCTCACCTGCCAGGAACGGCAATCCGCAAGAGGGATTTACAAATCACTTGGCGCCTCATAAGCATACCTTCACCGCTGTCCGCGCTACCATCTCTCAACTGGTACTTATTTTCGACAGACTATTGCCAGTATTCTTTATCTCAAGTTCCTTGTTCCGAATTTTACTATGACGCTTCACAGATCGAGAGATCATGCCGAGTCTCCATCTGAAAATTTTAGCAACCCTTGTATCTCTGGACGCACACTTATCGCTTGTCAAAACTGCGCGAGCGCAAAAACCGGCTGCGATAAAAAGATTCCATGCTCGAGATGTATTGAGAAAAATCTCCAATGCACCGCACGATACGCCCGCCGAGCATCCAAAGCTGCAATTCGAGCAGCACAAGCGGCATCCTTATCAACAAAGGATCAGATGAATGGTTTTGGCTTTCACCAACAGCAATTACAGAATCACCCTGTTTCTTCGACAATCAAAAATTACTCTGAAAGTATGATTCAAAGTTCGATACAGCAACTACACGGAAGTACGGATCAGCAGGATGGTATTATCTGGGATATTCTTAACCCTCTTTCACCCTTATCCGGCTACTCTGCTGCTGCCCCATCTTTAGGTAGCAACTCGTCTTATTCAGACAACCTGAGCGCCTTTGAGCATAAACAAAATTCGCCCATACCTATCGGGTTTTCAGAGTTTTCTGCAAACATTGATTTCATCAGCAATGACGTTTCGATGAGAATACCGAAAAGCTTTCGACACCATCCAGAGAATCCAGACGATTGCTCCAATAAGCCAAACTCGTTCTCAGAAATACCCTCCTCACAAGAGTTGAAGAACTGTGCAAGTTCTATTAATATTCCGGATGCCGGTCACGAGACACCCAGCTTTCTAGGCGGCCTTCGCAGCCCTATGCTCGACATCGTCAATGCTCCTAACCACTCGTACTTGTCAGAAAGATCAAATTTATCTTGTGCTAAAACTTGGATGAGAAAGCTCAGGCGGAAGGGATTATTTGACAACCGTGATCCGGACATCACTGTAGGCGAATCGGTACGATTGCATCAACGGTCGAAGATGAATAGTCAATATCCAAGCCGTGATAGGCATGTCTTCCTGAACTAAGTTTTACAGCGTTCTCTAACTATTTATACAGATTGTCATATGATTGGGTCAAAATAGATCAAGAGCTGAGTCTATTTTACGATGTTGAGCAGACCCTTTCTGCTTCCGACTTGAAACAACCCCTTCCCGATCCCGATCTCCCATGGCACACGAGAACCATCATACAGATTAGCAACTTGTATTTGATAGATGGTTTACACCCAGACGTCAACATAGAAGATACAATTAACTTCGAGCATCGTCCAACTTTGAATCAATTGCTCAAAGATTTCCTTCATGGTACTCTACCGGGTATTGTACCACCACGACACCTTCAGCTCCTTCTTCACCCACTGCAAGCCTTGGCTCATCACTCGCAGAATCTACTTTCTTGGTCAAGGAGTAGCTCTTCTCAAATATTGAATGAAACGGCCAGTGCTGGTCTACTGGAAACGCAGAGATTGCTCCAGGCGTGGTATAGTCTTGCCATGGAACTCCATAATGGGAACACATTTACAAACGATATTACACTAGGATTGATTCTATATCATTTCATATGCCTCAACCTAGTAGCCAATTTTGTGGACATTGAGCGACTTGCCGACCGAGGGAGCCTCAGCCTCAGCTTCTGGCAACAGTCTCTCCAAAACGAGAGATGCATTCGCAGTCGCCAAGAAACTATTTTCCACTGCGGCCAGGCATTACGATACCTGCGTGCCGTCAACGTCGACATGCATCCGTGGTGGTGGCCAACGGCCGTACACAGAGCAATCTTGATGCTATGGGCTGCTTCCATTCTTGGACCTGGCCCGAACCCAGAAAACCCAAAGGCATCATTGTTTCCACTGGAAGATCCCTGGCAGCAGAGCTCCATGTATATAGAGCCAGAAACAAATATGTCGACCCCTGAACTCTCCATCATTGCCATTGACAATACTACTCCTGAAGATCCTGCTTTTAGCGATGCCAACTGGAGCGAAAAGCACATGCTAGTTCTCACTCGTCAAGATGAAGGAGTAGTGGTTCTAACCGATGCCATGGGTATTCTTCAATACGGGATCTCGCTCATCAATACATTCCCCAGCTCTTCTGAAGGAGAGGCGGTGGTTACAAAGCTTAAGAATCTTGGGCAAGTTTGGGAGGGAAGTAATAGTAGCCATGTGTACTATCAAGGTTGATTTCATCGTCTTTTCTAGGGACTGATAATAATAAATAATTACACCTGCTCCATTCCAAATATTGAATATCGAACATTCACATCCTTAATAACCTGTAGAAGAAAATAATGTTGCAATCAGTGTTTATGATATATCGCGCCGCAAGTAAATAACACTATTATCTACCCCAAACGCCAATTAAAAATGCTCATCTCCGCTCTACAACAGCATCATAAACCGCCATTATCCAAATATCGACATCAAAGGAATAGTATCATAAATCCCTAACCATGCTTCATCTGACCCTTTCAGTGTACATTATTCATCTATCACGTCCTCATTCAACATTGCCAGCTATCAAGCTTTGTAGCTCAAAAGGACTAAGCGTACTCCTCCGCCTCGACGAGACTTTAGCCGCCCGTATGTCCCTCTTACGTTTCTCAGGTTTCTGCACTTCTTTCTGTGCAGCTTCTCGTTTTACCGGACTAGCGCTCCTCAGGCGACTGACTGCGGAAGCATTTGTCTTTGCAGCCGATGGCCTTGACAACTCTGTAGTAGATGTCACTGCAGGCCGTTGGAGAGGTCTCGCCGTGCGAAGACTCTTGAGCTTTGCACGGGCGGCATCGGCTTGCTTTTCCGAGGCGGCAAGCTTAGCAGCAATCGCGGCTTTAGAGGGTGAACTAGGCTGGAGCCGCGAGACACTGTTTGGTCGGGGTTGTGCTAGACGGACAGGCATACGACGTGGGTTTGATAGTAAGTTTCCTGCTTTGGAACTGGCACCAACTGTAGGCCCACTTCGCGAAGGCGGATGTTCTTTTGATCGGCTGCTCTCGGAAGCCTTTTCTGCCTCCTTTACGTTGTTTGACAATAGAGCTTCGTCCAAAGATGTCGTTGATGCAATGAGTCGCTCTTCGGGCTTGGTACTCTTTGCAGCAGTAGGACGCTGTCGTTGAGTAACGGCAAGCGACTTTGTAATTCGACTAGACGTTGATTTGGATACTTCGGTATTGGTTGCTGTAATCGACTGTTCTGTGGTGGTAACAGAGCTGCTAGGCTTCTGTCGAAGTTTGCTTTGCTGTGGACCACGGTTGCCAGCTGAAGAAGAATTCTGAAGAGGGCCTGATTGAGGCGGCTCGGGAAGCGGCTCTGACTCTATAGATTGCTGAATATTTTCATCTGTTGCCGCCGCGGTTTCTTCTGTCTCTGGTTTATGATTGTTCAATTCGTCGGCATCATATTCATCGGGTGCCATATCGTCGTCGTCTTCGTCATCAGAGCCACTGATTTCGTCATTACTATCACCATAGATGTCCTCCTCGGGATCTTCGTCTTCTCCTTCATCCTCCTCCACATCATCAATCACTACTTGATGTGATCCTTTGGGAGGACAAGGCGATCGCATCAACTCGTCATCTTCCATCTCTTCCTCGCTCTCCTCCTTCACGGCTGGTAGGCCAGGTTGACGTGCAGTTCTCGTTTCTTCAACGTTAGAGACACGAACTGGGCTCAGCTGTAGTCCCATCTTGACATCTTCTTCTCCAATAGGCCTACCGCTTTTAGCCATTCTCTTCCGCCAACCATCCATCAAATGAACAGCATCTTCCCATCGGCTCTCCATTTTGACCCAGCCAGCTTTAAGACGGTCGATTTCTTCCTCCCGCACCATAACCTCTTCGATTGGCACAAACGATGGGTTCGTTAAGATGGTTCTCAAGTGCTCCATCACAGCACCCAGCTCTGATGACATCTCCTCACAGCCCTGCGGCTTGACCACTTCAGAATCTTCTTTTTCTTCACTGTTCCATCCACTCATCTCGCGCAGTTGATATTTCGCCTGTCGCACGACGTTCAAGAGGGTTTCATTCTCCTCGCTCAAGTTCTGTGCTAGGCCTGCAAGGAAGACATTCGACTCGCTACGCAAGGAATAATCTTGGTCTTCAATATTGCCTCCTCGTGTGGGTGACTGCCTCTCTTCGCTTCCCACATCGCCTGTCACAGTAATCGACAGGATTCCAGAGCTGGTTCTTGTTCCTCTCGCGCGACCCGCCTCACCGACTTGCTTCTTGAGAGTCTCGATTTGTCGATCACGTCTCCGTATCTCGGTTGCACATGAGGCTCGTACCTGCGACACCAACCCTTTCGTACGTGCCAGATCGTCTTTGAGTCCTCGCATGGTCAACTCCGCTGATTTGAGCTGGGTCTTGAGAGATGCTTCGGACGTGGTAGCAATGTCGCTTCTACGCTGTGCCTCGGCACTTTTCTCCGACAATCGGGCAATGTCGCTCGTTTGTTTCAAATTCTCCGCTCGAAGATTGCGCACCGCTATCGAGAGGGATTCGCGTTGCTCCGCATCGCGCTGGAAGCCAGGTCAGCTAGAATGGCCAATTTTGCTAAAGCAAGGGGGAAATGCTTCTAAACATACATCTCGTCGAATAATCAGATCATTCAAGATGCTGATGATGCGACTTGCGCTCTCCGCAGTGCTAAACTCCCCTTCTCCAGGGTCTGCGAAATCAATGTCGCGGCCATCTCTGAGAAGTCCTCTTGATAGCAGCTGGTTGTTTATGTACAGCGAAGCCGTCCGGAGGTTCTCTGTATCAATCATGTTGACTGGATGCAACAGCGTAGGGACCAAAAAGAAAAATATGGGGGAAAATCAAGCAATCGGTCTTATCTCCTACTATCCAATGTCATGCCCCTCGTTCAAATCTGCCGTCAACACAAAATCGACCTGATGATTGCAGATAGACTGAGCTCGGCATTGGCCCTATGCGACCGCAAGGTTTTGGTTGCCATGTGGGGGAAGTAAACAATGCCCAATGTGTTGTGCATGACTAAGCGAAGATACGCCCCAACTATTTACAGTACTAAAACCATAACCAACGCTAAATCTACTATCAAAGAGCATTTTCCGCTCTAGTAATAGTGTTTTGGTTTTCTTCAAAGGACAGAAATTGATTGAGAGAACTACGTATAATTGCTCGCATTCAATTCACTATCAGAAATTCACAGAAGCCCTTCCTCGGATTCTTCTTCCAGTATATGCCCCTCTCCTTTGAACGACAAAACACCAATATGTACGGCACGAAATAGGCTCTTTGAATTCCGCAGTTTATATGAGAATATACAATGCTTTCCTTATTATCTATATACATCGGGGGTATCATTATACACCTACACCTCCGCGGCACGATATCCTCGTAATGACCCTTATTGCTACTGCTTTGGCAATACGCAACACTCAACTTATAAGTAAGTTTGATGATAATCGCTGAGACGGACTCAATAAAGTCGATACAAGGTTTAATGGAGTCGCGGCCCTTCCAGGAGGAGACATCGAGATTATACGTTTGCCCCATATAAGCAGCGTTCCTGCTCTTTGATTCAAGGCCCAAATTCGAGCCAATACGCCCAATGTTCCTAAATACGGCGTTAATACCATTTTCATCTCCGAGAACTCAATATAAGAACGCCTCGTATGTTGATTCAAGCTTCAGAAAGGTTGAGAAGATTGTTATTACGCGGTTGTTTTCGACAGCAGCCTGAATAGGGCCCAGGCTAACCTGGGCCCCCTTCTAGCCTCTCGATGGCCCCGCGTGCGTCATCATGCTTGGATTCGTAAAAATAAAGATAAATGAAATCTCGACTTACTTCACTTCATTGACCATATGGGAGAAGTTCATCCATATCATGTTTCGGGCTTGAATTTTCCTCTCTTTTCCCTCATCGCATTTACTTTCCTCTTGTCCTCTTCGAAACGCTTCAGCAGCTCCACCTGCTCTTGCTTCCGTCGTTCTCGCAGCTGGAATCGGTAGAAGTCGCTCAATTCAGACTTCTTCTTGTCTGCCTTTTCGACCATCTTTCGCCTGGCCTCCTCGGCCTCGAATTGGTTCGCAGGAGCGACCTTTCCACCACGAGTAACAGTAACGAAGCCATCTTCATCAGGCTCGTTACGCAGCCGCTTGCTGAGTTCAGCAGCTTCCTTCTCTTTCCTATTGAACACATTGAAGAATGCATGTGTAGCCTTTTGTATCTCTGTTTTATCGGCGCGGCAGAGGCGCAAATGGGAGGAGACCCACGGTGAACCCAGTGGTTGAACTTCGCCTGAGAGGCTTTGGCCCCATACAGGATATTTTTTGGTCTTTTGAAGTTTCGCAATCGCCTTGAGGACGAGTTGTACGCTCTTATCGTCGGCAAGCAACACAATTGCTGTGCTACTGCTTCTGTGAAGTTGGCGCGTCCAGATATCGGGTAGCCGCGCAGCTTCTTCTTCAGCTCTCTCTTCATCTTCCAAGTCTCCCCTCTTTCGTTTACGGGCAAACCCAGCAACCTTGATCGCTCGGGCAGGATCAATCGCAACCGCAGCCTTGTTATCGTCCTCAAAGGTAATGGTCTCGAATCGTCCAGCGCCGACAAGGTCGGTGAAAACTGCCCTAAAATGAGGCTCTGTACTATCCGCAGGGATATTCTTCAAGAAAAGGCTGCGAGAATCATTCGCTGTAGGGATCTTGGGTGCATTTCTTCGTATCCGCACTTCGTGAAGAGCCGTCTCCGGGAATGAAGGTACCGGAGGCATCTGGATGGGGAGAATGGCGAACTGATCGCCGGTCGCATCTATAGGAACCATTTTGGCGCGATATACGGTTCTTGCGCAAAGCGTATATATGGGAGATGGTTATGCGTCGCTTGCACTAGAATGAAGTTTTGCCGGCAGCTTGATGCTCTAAAGTCTTGAGAAAAATATTGGCCCCACAGCCCGTATCGATATGAGCGGGATCCCAGCCGCAAAGTACGTTTTAGTGCACTACAGAACATCGCTCCAAGCTTTGTCTATGCTATCAATGCATAAGCCGACAAGGTATTATGATGTAACACAAAAACAAGCGATATTGCAAAAAAGAAATTTCTCATTACAACCCTCTGAATCATCAAAGCTCTGGATGCTGCTTTCAGCAAAATTGAGTATTTTAAAACAGCAAAAAAATGATGAGAGTGGGATTCGAACCCACGCGGATTGCTCCACCAGGAATTTGCTGTTAAGGTAGCCTTAACCTGACGCCATAACCAACTCGGCCATCTCACCATTAGATATTTTGTCAGTGGAAAGAATTGCATCATGAGGTCTTTCGCACACGGCTTGTGATTCTGCAGGCATTTCACTTCAACGCTGTTCGAGAGATAAATATAGGTCGCCAAGAAAATATGAAATTGGACCTCACAAGTAGACATTACTAGAACAGGTCAAATAGAAGAAGAAATTCTTGCGGGTAAGTATTTAATGTGTAAATAGAGTATCACCATCTATGAAAATAATCATCTTGCTAGCATCTACAGTTCAATAGCAATCCTTCCAACACCACGGCTTACACATGTCAACATGGAAGTATCTTTTTCATCTGGCATGAGCGCAGAGCCTCGATGGAGGATCTCTCCGTTCTTGACGGAAACCTTACATGTGCCACAATTTCCCACTTCACAGCTCGAAGGGATATCGTCAAACTCTCGCTTCAGGACCTCCAAGAGACTCTCTTCTTCTCCGACTTTGACAACCTTGTTCTTTCTATTCGTGATTTGTACTTCAAAAGGGTCTCCGGTGGTGTCGGCAGAAAAGGCCTCAAAGTGTATCTCTTGGGGCGAAATGGCAGCCTCTTCGGTGGCAGCTTTGGCCGCTTCCATCATCCGATTAGGTCCACAAACATACGTGAAACTGTTCCAGGGAAGCGTCTTCATGATATTGCTAATGTCCATCCTTTGGCCTTTGGTCTTGTCGTATATGACCACTCTGTCCCCATATGACTCTAACCGATCTCGAAAAGGGACGTCGTCGGAAGATTGTACCGCATAGTGGAGCTGAAAGCTCCAGTTAATAGAGTCATAAGCCTTCATCATATGTAGGAAAGCAGTGATGCCAATGCCTCCGGCTATGAAGACATGATGGCTTGCCGCCCCTGTTGGTCCGCTAACATCGCTCAACACGTTCCCCACCTCAATGGTATCTCCCACTTGGAGGGACTTGTGAATATATCGCGAGCCGCCTCGACTATTTGCATCAAGAGCAATACCAAACTCCAATCTTCTGGTCGATTCAGGTCCCTGTCCGCTATTTGACACCACAGAGTATGTTCTAGCAAGACCGTTTCCAAGCTTGAGCTTTGCATGGGCTGCCAATGGGAAACTCTCAAAATGGGGCTTGGGAGGGGCCTCAATTACCAGCGAAACGGTCCTTGGCGTCTCAATTTTGCGGCTGACCACTTTGAAGCTCTCCCAAGCGTCTTCTTTCTTTTGCATCTTCCGTCTTTGCGCCTTGGCAACACGTTTTTTGAACTGCTTCCGGGCCTCGTTACCAAGAGCCTCCACTTCAGCCAGCTTCTCATTCATTTCATCATTGTCAGTCACGCGATGGAGATACTCTTGAACTCGTTCGACGGTCCACTCTGGCCATTTTCTCTCAACCAGTCTCAGTTCATCGCCAGCACGGACGTTGCCCTCGCGGAGGACCCGGTAGTACCATCCCGTGCGGCTGGTCTTGTAAGTTTCAGGGGCGAAATTCTTTAATGAGAAGCGATGATTGAGTTTGAAGCATGGCTGCCTCGGAAGGGATACTTGGAGGATCACTTCGCGACCAACAGAGATAACGTCACCAATGCAAACATTTCGCTCGTTCATGTGCGCCGTGACGAAGTTCTCTCCGAATCCCCCCGGAACGAACTTATCGACTCGCTCGGGATAAGATTCTTGCCACGATGGATAATGCGAGGAGCAGTCTATAAAAGTAAAATGTTAGTCTGTGGTCGTTTATACAGCAGTAGAGAAATATGTTACATCCAAGGATAGCCTTGTCCAGGCCACCATGAAATGTAGGATCGTGTTCATCTCCTTCCAGTCCCATCTTGTCGACCTTCATTGAGACAGTGCGAAGCTGCTTGTCGATACCTGACATGACGGTCAAGCCCGGCATTTGTTTCATTCCGGAGGTGCGAATTTCGATGAGCCGGTCAGCCTCAAAGGGCGCCGTAAGATTTTCCATATATGAGGCTCTCATTTTCTATTTCTCAATGTCGTCAAGAAGAGCTGTAGGAGAAGTATATTGAGAGGAGAGAAATATAAAGGTGTAAGTGGGCGTCTTCTCAAATCAAACGCGCCTTACACGGCGTTGGTGTATACAGTACAGATACTGTGCCTCGCCCATTCAAGCCTGTCACAAGTGGACAGCCTATCAACTGGCGCACTGTATCCGATGCTTGCGGTTAGACTACCGAGCGACTCTTATCATCAAGCAGCTTTGCATTGAGCATTATACAGATCGATCCAACCCCATAAAAACATGATTGTCAACCTAAATACTTCTTATCTCCGAAAAAAATTCCAGGCGATGTGAGCTACTGCGTTCTAGACTTTTAGAATACTTCTCAACAGTAAGTTTTAGTTCTACCAAGCAAGATATTCAACCCGACAGCAAAGCCAAAACAACCAAACATTCAAAAATCCACAATTCCATCTTTACAAATGCCGCGGAATCCAAATTGATAAATTAAACCCAAGAGGCGATTAATTTCTTTCAGCGCAGACTTTGCTCCCGTTATCGCGTTTCGACATTTCCGCGGAACAGAAAACGCTACCCTGGAGTGAGGCAAGAGAAAAATCAATTTTTTTTGCAGTTGAATCATGTATAATTGCCAATACGGCAAATTCGACCAATGACTGCGAGGTTCCGTGGTCTAACGGTTATGACTCCGGATTTTGATTCCGGCAGCGAGGGTTCGACTCCCCCCGGAACCTTTTTTTTTGGTCTCTTTATTTTAGTACTTTAATAGTTGGTGGAGCTAAGCCTTGGCTTACACTTTACGAGTCCACTTAGTATCGGTAGTATCACTGTGGCTGCCCTATTTGTTCCGGAGTCGTAAAACTATGTACGTAGCTGAGAACCTCTCCATTGGAAGAGGTTCGATTGTTCAAGTCATATATCTTCTATACGGCCTGGATGGTTTCATTTTATTCACGTTATATTAGGTATTTCAACGTTAGTTCTTCTTAGAAGAGTCATGGATATGATGAATCGGCATGAGATAGCTACGAGTGACTAACACCTAACGGTCATCATCCATGTCTTTTGTCAAGCATATCAGCAGGGCAGTCTTACTCCCCACGCTGCTAGAGACTCATCGGCCACAGTCAACGACCTAATAACGCTTCTGTATGTTGCAATTACTACTTTAGACATGACTAACGACAGTTGAGTTAGTGCCAATGGACTAAATAATCTCATTTTTCCGAAATCTTCAAAAAACGCTCAACCGTATTCTGTTCGTTCTATAGCCCCTTTGTGTTTTCTAACGCCAGTCAGATCAAAAGTATACTATTTTTAAAAAAAAGGATGATTCAAACAAAGCAAAGATCTACCATTCATAGCGGTTAACGGCCTGTATCTGATAACAGCATCGCCGAGGTTAAACGTATCATTGGCCACAGACTTATGTTCAGCAAGGGGGATAATGGAATTGCCGGTTTTCGGCCCCGATGTGGACTGCGGGTCGGGATGTGACTCCGGTACCCCGCGCGAAATCTACCGGTTCTCTTCGGTCATTTTCCCCGGATCCTGGCATATATAATATAGACAATTCCATCCATTAAATTATCGCCAAGAACAAAAGAGTCATATCTCTGGACCTTGTTTTTAGATTTAAGAATCTAATTCACTTATTTAATTCATCATGCATCTCCCCTACGTCGCCGACCCTCCCCCGACCCAAACCCCTGAAGACGCCGCCATCGTGCAGCGTATTCGCGATCGTCGTGCCCCTCGGCCTCTCCAAGCGCTGGATCTCACGCTCCTCCACTCCCCCGCTGTAGCAGATGGCTGGAATTCATTCCTCGGAGCCGTCCGCACCAAGACGTCTCTCAGCGACGATGTCCGCGAGCTGGCCATTTCACGCGTCGCGGTGTGCAACAAGGCCTGGTATGAATGGGGTCACCATGCGCCGCTGGCCATCCAGGGAGGCGTGAGCGCTGATGCGATGGAGACTGTGAAGAGGGATGCTTTGGGAGAGAGACCGGAGGGGTTGTTGAGTGAGAAGCAGTGGGCAACGCTGGTGTATGCGGACGAGATGACGAAGAATGTGCAGGTGACAGATGAGACGTTTAAGGTGTTGAAGAGGCATTTTAATGATCAGGAGGTTGTGGAAATTACGGCGACGGTGAGTTGATCTCCTCATATTCTCTTATATTTTGAGATTCAAAACTGGTATTACATTTTCCTCTACATCTTTTTACTAACCATTGAGTTTTATTATAGGTCGCTGCCTACAACTGTGTGAGCAGATTTTTGGTTGCCCTGGATGGTAAGTTCAAGTTCATTGTTTCAATTTTTTTTTTTAGTTTGTCTGCCAATTTCTAACTTTGCATACAGTGGGTGAAAAGAACGGCACTGGCCCTGATGCTGTATTGTCCGATCATTGATGGGAGTTCAATTTCAAGCCTTCGTACTTGTAGTTGGTGATAAAGGGAGAAGGCGCAAGAAAAAAAAGCATAGATCTGAATAATGAGTGTAAAATGGTGTTGCATCGAGGAAAAGAAAATCATTAACTATGATAGAGTGTGAAAAGGTTGTGAGGGAGAAGTTTGTGTGCAAATCTTCGTGAAGTGAAATGAAAATGGAATAAATGAGGTATACTATCTAAGAGTGATGTGTGATGTGATCAAATAAAGGGGAAGGGATCCAAAACCCAAAATCCAAAAGTCCAAGTCCACCGCCCACATCCCATTGCCACGGGCGCCATAAAAATAATAATTCGTTGCCTCATAAAGGAAATCTCTTTTTCTTCTCTCATACGTCGTAAGTAAAACTTGTTGGTGAACACTTGTTCTGGCTTATCGGGCCATCTCTTTTAGTCATTCTCGTTAATGGTGGTGTTCGTGTAATATTCGTAAGGAAAGTCATGGCCATGTCATCGTAAATTCTACTGCTTGCATGCCGTTGAATGTGTTTGTGTTTGTTCGCGTGTGTGTGTGCGTGTGTGCATCATATCAGAGCCGACAGCTCTGTCGTGATGAACAGGGCAAGGAATGAAACCAAAAAAAAAAAAAAATAGCAAAGAAAAGGGATGAAGAAACAACAAGGGAACGGGAACGATCTAACAGGGAAAGGTAACCAAGTCGATCCGAATTCTTATTGTCTTTAGGGTGACGAATCTTCCATGAGCTTTTCGATGGAGGCATGTCGTGCCCGCATCCGTGGCGACATTTGCAACTCCTGGACGACTCCAGCCCAGCCACTCCGCTGGGGTGTCTCGACATGCTCATGGTGGCCGATGGCCTGGGTAGTCAGTCTTCTCGCAGGCGTGCGCTTTGGTAGATCATCAAATGATTTCTTCGCGGAAGGTCTAGGGGGTGTTGTAAAAGCGGCGGTCTTCTCCGGCTGCTTGGGCAGTGGTGGTGGAGGGGGAGGCTGCTTTTCTGCCATGGAGGTCATAATGCCTAGATAGACCATCATGAAGCGCATGCGCAGTGAGTCTAATCGTTTCATTCTCTCCTCTAGCTGTGAGCGCTTCGACGCCCACATGAGCCTCGAACTGGTCCGCAGCTTGGTTGCGCTCTCCTCGAGGACCAGGCAGCTCAAGTCGTCGCGCAAGTCATCGCCGATCCTCTGGATTTCCCTCAGCAGACGATTGAGGCGGATCTTATCCTCAAGACGCTGAACCTTGGAGACGTCGCGGTCGTAGCTTTCGTTTTCTTCAATGGAAAAATCAAGAGTGTCGATGAAGCTAGCCACCTCCTGCGGCGCAACCCTGTACGCCGTCCAGTACGAATTCGCAGTTTGTGCGATCATCACGATGGTCATGCCAGTGGCGGAGCCGGCCAATATGTAGGCCCACTGGAGCCAGCCTGAGTCGGCCATTATGCAGCGGAGGGTAGCGAAGCACAAGTCGTGATGCCGTCCTGGAAGGGCAGAGGCATGGTCCGGCGGGAGGAGGCGGGAGCTTTTTTCTGGTTGGTTGAAGGGCTAAAGGAGGAAGAGGAAAGGAAAAGAGAATAAAGGAATCCAGAGGAAGAAAATCACCAGCCAAAGGCGGCGAAATGGATGACGAAGTTACGTAGTGGAGGAGGAGGAGGAGCCCTGATCCAAGCCCTGATTGGGCCAGTGTGGCAGCAAAGAGGTAATAATAATTCTCTCTCCAGAACTAAGGTGTGGTGGGCAGGTTGTTGGGATCGTGGGCCTCAGAGCCGAGGGAGAGGAGAAGCAAAAGTAGACTCATAGTGCTACTAACGGAGGAGCAGATACTGTGCTGTGTGCCCGAGATTCTGGTGGCCCAGGAAGGGCATGGAAGCGATATTGTACGCATCCCGGATTCCATGCTACGGCTACGACATGCGTCGGGGGCATGTACGCCCCTGCATGGACAGCAGCTAATGGCTCAGCTATGACGATGGAAGAGTTTGTTGGGGGAGGGCATATGCATGTATTAGACCGGAGTTGCCCTTGGGCCAGTCACAAGGGCACAATGTTTGCATGACACGGGACCTCCTTTGTAGCTTGGACAAGATGAAAAAGAGTGCTGCTATTTACCTAGTCCTGGTTCTACTATTAGGTACTTTAGTAATAGTATTACCGGATTAGTAGGTATAGCAACATGTGGAAGCCTTTTAGGGGTGTATCAGCTTCTATGGTTCCAAGCTTTCAATATCCATGTTCAACATCGCTTTTTGACATCTCCTGCAGCCCTGCAGAACTGGATCCTAGGCTTCATGGCCCCCCCAGTCCAGCCCACAAATGGCAGACTGTCCAGTGACTTGAGCTTCTTCGGTCCTGCATACTGGCATTTTCGCTGCTGCGCCGCTACCTTCTGGCGCTGATCCTCAGCCAATAGCACCGCCAACTCAGCTGTCAACCCCACCACAGCGCGTATCTTTTTTTCTTCTCGACCATGCCCTGCAGCAAAAAAATGGTCGTGACTGCATCTATCAGGAATGACTTGCAGAGTGCATCGCAGCGGCCCCAGCCCCGAAATAGAAGCGTTTTCTCGTCCATCTGTAGTTGCAGGGAAATCTCTGATCCCAGCTTGTGACTAAACCATTTTCTCTCCTGCTTTCCTCCCCTTCCACATCCCCAGAAACCATGGCG
Source organism: Trichoderma polysporum (assembly GCA_030278935.1). Taxonomy (NCBI): domain Eukaryota; kingdom Fungi; phylum Ascomycota; class Sordariomycetes; order Hypocreales; family Hypocreaceae; genus Trichoderma; species Trichoderma polysporum. The sequence continues at coordinate 7,498 of JARFTM010000217.1, read as the reverse complement.
GCCGCCTCCGTATCGGCCACTGCGGTGCCGCATCAATTTCCGCTGCCCAAGATTCTCACCAACCCCGCGTCAACCCCGCCAACGCTCATCACCCAAGGCGCCGAAGGTCGGCTCTACAAGACGACATACCTGCTCCCCGACATTGCCTGCGCCCTAAAATACCGGCCGCCGAAGCCATGGCGGCACCCTATCCTTGACCAGCGGCTGACCAAACATCGCATCCTGTCCGAGGCTCGCATCCTCTCCAAGTGCCGCAGAGATGGGCTTCGCGTTCCCTCGGTCTACGCCCTGGACGAGGCCGCGGGGTGGTTGATGCTGGAGTGGATTCAGGGCACGCCTGTGCGCATCAACATCAACAACAGACTAGGGAACAGGACGGAGGGCATTGAGGAAGACGAAGAGCTGAAAAGCTTGATGCGAAGAATAGGCACGGCGGTGGGCAAGATGCACAGCATTGGCGTTATCCACGGTGACCTGACGACGAGCAACATGATGCTGAATCCTCCAGCGAGAGGTCAGGCTGACAACACGAGCGGACTTGAGGGAGAGATTGTCATCATCGATCTTGGGCTTGCCAGCGGAGGGGTACACGACGAGGACAGGGCCGTCGACCTATACGTCCTCGAGCGCGCCTTTGGCAGCACACATCCCCGTGCCGAGTGCATCTTCAGTGAGGTCCTAGACGCATATAAAAAGTCGTTTAAGCAGGCCGGCGTAGCCCTCAAGAAACTGGAAGAAGTGAGGATGAGAGGCCGCAAGAGAAGCATGCTCGGCTAGAACGTGATACGATAAGTCGAAGGCTATAAAAAAAAGAGATAGAATCTTTTCCTTTCTTCTTTTCTTTCTCGCTAGCTAGAGAAAGAAGGAGAAACTTTTGTGACATAGTTCCAAGTAATGATGCCCGCTATATGATATCCAAATGAACAAATCAAACCAAACAAAAAACAAAAGAACAGAAACCGCTTTTAGTGACAAAAAGCAATTCATGATAACCAAAAAAAATTCGACAGAGGCTTCTCTCTTACTGAAGCTCTGCTCCCGCAAAGTAGCCCTTGTTCTCAATTACGCCGCGATCCTTGACAAATGCTACATATCGAACAACCCATTGCGGAGAGAGCTCGCCCTCAAGACCAGCACCGCCATGAGCAGGATCGGCCAGTACTCCGGCACCTCGGGGTCCGTGGCCGAGGAGCTCTCGCAATGTGCCGCGCGGTAGGATGTCGGTGCAATCGGTGTGGACATTCAACTCCACGTTTTCTTCCTCTGCCAACTTCAAAAGAGGCTCGGGGACTCTGCAGCAATCCTGGAGATTGACCTGATCGACAGTCGGGCGAATCGACGTCCGTTGGATGAAGGCTCGAAGCTTCTCGCTGCCGAACTCGGCAACGCCGAGTCGCTTTGCAAGGCCTTGGCTGTGCATGCCCTCAAAGACCTTCCACGATGCGAGCTCCTCTTCTAGGTTCCCCTGTTGAGCATTGATCCGTTCGGCTTCCTTTTCGCATGTGCCTTCGAACGACATTCCGGGGAAGGAAATAATGAGAAGGTCGATGGTCTGGATGCCAAGCTCCTTGCGCACCAGGTCCAGAGCGTCACGCGCATACTGCTCGCGCTCCTGAACCGAAGTGCCAGGGAGCAGGAATAACTTGACTGTGATTTCGTAGTCGCTGGCCTCTTCACGCAGACCGGCCGCTTGCCAGTTGATTCTCGGAATGTACAGTGTCTTTTCGTCCCGCTCCGTCCACACTTCTACCGGCGTCTGAGGGGGCGAGGGCAAGGAGTTGGACCCATTCACCGGCGACGCATCGATCGCATAGTCCAACCGTGTGGCAACGAAGTTATCTCGGAGAGAGTTGACGAGCTCCAGGTTCGATCTTGAGTTGCCGCCGCCTTTGCGAATGATGGAGGGGCCTACGGACATGACATTGCTGGGCAGATACCATGTGGGTTAGCGAAAAGCCATTTGGAACGAGTTTTGCAGCAGCAGGAGAAACGAACCCCGTTGAGAGAATGATTTTCGTCATTGTGATAATGGTAAGAGTCCTAGATGTCTGATAATAATCAATGGAATCCGGGAGGTCGGGTTGGTAGAGTAAAAAGAAGAGAATGTTTGGTAGACAGTGCCTTATAAGTCGAAAGCACCAAGCCCGGTTCTCGGCATATGCGAGCAATAACTTTTTTTTTCTCAAAGGCCTAACTAAAATGCGATAAATCACTCCAGATGGCGCTTGTGGCGGGTGGTACCAGCAAAGGAGTATTACTAATGACAGCTACTCGCCCAGGTGGATATTGTAGGATGCAGCCGGAGATGAGAGAAATTTGGAAAAAAAAAAATTACAAAATAGTACTGTTCTGTTTATTTGATTTCAAGTGGTCAAACTTTTCTTTTTGGTCGAGGTTGTCTTTAAGAGAGGGAGGGTTATATGTGCCGTCCCTCCGTGTCTGGACTGGTCATTACTGTTTAAGTGACGTCTAGGAAACTGATAACCCCCCACGTTGTTGTTGAGATGGTGCTGTACGGAGTACTCTAATTGACTTTCCAGAGACTTTAGCGAAGACCCTTCTGACAGTTGTAGCACTCTCTAATATCAATACGTGCTGGTAATGGAAGTATTGCCGGCAACGCGGGGTTGAGCCTTACAGTGTCTTAGCCTCAGCAGCCTTTGTCTTGGTCCCTAAAAAGGCTGAGTTTTAGCGCTGTTGCGATTTGTCAAGGGCGCTGTAGGTTCATGCCGACGAGAGGGGCGGAAGGTACCTAGCCAACTCAATGATTCCAGGCAACGCGGTAAGTACCGAGTGCTGCTAGAGGGGACGGGGCGCGGAACAAGGTGCGGAACAAGGTACAGGCAGACATCCAAAGCACGCGCTACTGCCTCGTCACCGACCTGGCCAATTCACCTGGTCTGGACCCCAAGTACGCCAGCTCAAGTCTATTCAAACCGCATCTCGTCTCCCGCCACGACTCGTTCGCTTTTGTCACTGCGCCTCGACCATCATCGTGCCCTTCTCGGTGATGTGAGAGAGCCGTCATAATGGCGATTCAGTACGTTGCGTCTGCTGTTTCTGCTCTTGTCGTCGGGTGATGCTGACTCGCATCTCTCTAGCTATCTAATTCTATTGTCCCGTCAGGGGAAGGTGGTGTGTAGCTCTCCTTATTGTCGAACGACGACAGATGGCGATGGATATGGGATATGTCCCGCTAACCCTCACCTCTAGCGGCTTGCGAAGTGGTTCACGACACTGTCTCCAAAGGATAAGGCCAAGATCGTCAAGGACGTATCACAGCTCGTCCTCGCTCGAAGAACACGCATGTGCAACTTTTTGGAGTACAAGGGTATGTAAACGAATGCACTCGTACCCCTTGTTGGCTTTGAGGAGGTGACTGACTGTATCTGGTACCGACTAGACACCAAAATTGTATATCGACGATACGCCTCGCTCTTCTTCATTGCGGGATGCTCATCCGAGGACAACGAGCTGATTACGCTTGAAATCATCCACCGATACGTCGAACAGATGGACAAGTACTACGGCAACGTCTGCGAGCTTGATATCATCTTCTCTTTTACCAAGGCGTACTATATCCTCGACGAACTACTTCTTGCAGGAGAGCTACAGGAGAGCAGCAAGAAGAACGTGCTGCGCTGTATCGGACAGCAAGATTCACTGGAAGATATGGAGGTGAGTGCCATACAGAAATTATCGCTCCGGCCGCATCGCCCCGACCCTGGCTCTCTCGCGTGGCGGGATGCGTCATCGCCATCTCTCTCCGGCTACGGCAATGCGACTTGACACAGCTGACAACGAATTTCCTCAACGCAAAGGTCGAAGACGAGGTCACCAAACTCATGTAAAATGCGCTCAATTTCGGTCGGAACGCGCGCACAGCCTTTCGTCGAGCGAATTTCTTTTCACCGCCGTCGCTGATGCCTACTCGCCATTACCATTGCCACTACCACTACCATATACAAAAAGGCCCCTATCGTCCCACCAGCTACTTGGAGTCATCAAGGCGCAAGAGTTGAGATGGATTTGATAGTTAACAATTGGCATTGCAGGTCGAGAACGTTGTAGAGAAACTTCGCGAAGTGGGGATACTTTGATTTCAAAAGTCTCAGGAAACTGAGCATCTCTTCGACGAGAAGAGAGGGCACATTGGGGAGAAGGAGATGGGTGGATGAAGTGTTGGAGAGAGATATGGCCTTGTTTTTCTTTGTGTGTATAGATCTTGGAGGATGGAAAACCATCCTCTCCCATGTCAAGAGAAGAGAGAAGAGGAGAGAAGAGAAGAGAAGCACAAGCATCGCGTTGATGCCCCATATCGCTAGCCCAGTCTCCGGAGCCGGCGAACATGTCGTCTGGAACTCAGCGGCAAAGGGTCATGATGCTTGATGTGTGAATCTAATATACCAGGAGACAAAAAGGAGGGAAGCAAGAAGCGCGAAGCCAATTCAATAATTTTTTTTTCACGTTTCACGTCATTGAGTCCAATCTCAGTCCAATTCAGTCAACTACACAATCGTTTTCGTTCTGGCACATGCTGCCGTTGGTGAAAAGCTGTTGGCCGTTGCTCTTCATCTTGTCGCTGCCGTGCGTGGCAGCTCCATGAGTCTTTATTCGTTGCAGCGGCACCAGCTACTAATTCGGCTTGTCAGAAATGCCCACTCTCTCGACTGGCCCCTCCCCTCTTTTCCGGCGGAGGTGCCGCCATTACTGCTAATATTACTGCTGCTATTCATGTCTCTCTGGTGCTACTCACCACTTGCCGGGCGCAGCCGATGGCGCGCGATCGGGTTCGGAGCTTTAAGGGGAAGAGGCCACGCACCCGCACACCGACTCGACGTTAGGCACTCACCAGCGCGCCAACTGCGTGAAAACGTGGGCCATGCACGGAATGGTGATGGCCATGCAAACACTCTACTATCCACGAAATGTTACTGCTAACACTGCCCTTACTAGTAGTTTTTACTGGTCTTGAAGCCACGGGAAAAGACACAGGTACTTACTATACAGGCACTGCGGCCACTGGACGGACTCTTTACTCTTCCCCCCTAACAGTTCTGGCTAAGCAACTAACCCACCCCCTCCGCCTCCGCGCTCCACTGCGCTGCAGCACGCAACCCCCCCACCATCCGGGCAACTGATGTCACTGCAGCGCTGCACTGAGGACGCCACACCAGGCCTTAGCCTTCAGCACCTCCAGCACCTCCAGCAGCGCTGAGTGTCCGGCCGGCTTCGAGCCCAGCGACTCCCAATGCGTGTCACCCGATCCGGCTTTTGGCCATGCACTAATGATGCGATAACCAGGAGACGCCAGCTAGAATCCAGTCGTGCTGCGTCAATCTCTCTCCCCTTTACTCCGTCCTCTGACCGACCAACCGGCTGTCCATCCACTCGCCCGTCATCCAATTCGACCTTTGTCTACCTGCTTTGGGAACACTGTCTTGTTCTTTTGTTACCGTGAATGACGACAATGCCAACCGGTCCTCGACGCTGCTAGTTGCCGCATCATCTCTTGCCTAGGATTACAAAGATTACACCACATACACCTACCGTCTCAATCGAATCGACAAACCCCGAACCGAGCGCATCGCATCACATCGCTTCCACTCCCTGTCCCGATCTTGATCGACCGACCCCGTGCAGATCCGCGAACACGCAGCTCTCGAGGCAGCGGAAACCACCGAGCGTCACTGCAACAGCACCACCAAGCCATCGCAGCCCAACTTCGTCTTTGGGTGCCTTTTGCGCGCAGCGCTCACGCCTGATTGAACCGATACCGCACACCATCTGCCGTTAATCCCGCCGGCGTTGGTATCACTTTGAATAGTCGTCCTCAAAGCCGATTCATATCACGTCTATATTCACCGCTCACCCCTAAGAGACCAGACTTTAGTTGTAGCTCAGATTCTATCTTTGGCGCAACTCACGACACTCGCTGCATATTCTATCCACGCCTACCGTCGTTTATTAATGCTGAGACTCAAAGTCGTCACTAGCAGCCACTATGAAGGTGAGAAGAATAACTTAATGGACGGGCGCCAGTCTGAGACAATCCGGAACTGACGAGACATTCCCCGCTTCGCAGTACCTCCCAGTCCAAGAATTCGAGGCCGTAACCGGTGCTCTCAACTTCAATACCCCTGATTGCAACGTCACAGGCGGATGTGATCTGTACACAACCAAGTCCACCGGGTCCGACAAGAAACTATACAAGAATATCGACAAGGATCTCAGTTCCCAGCATGCCGCGTTGCTCAAGCTGGGCGCAAGCCTGTCACCGCCCGACAGAGAACACATGCTCGCAACATCGCGCAGCATGCAGCTGTTCTCGCACTCGAGCGCATTCGGCCCACTGTCTGAGCTTGCTAGCCGACGAACGTTCGCCTATCTGATTGCGACGCTCAATGCAAGCCACCCTCACTACGACTTTTCCCACGTCTTGCGGCCTGGCGATTTCAAGCGCGAGAGGAACCTGAAGCGTGTCATGGCCAACTTGGATTCAATCCTGCAAAATGTAAGGCCTGGATTTGAAGGCTCATCTTACGACTCGTCCGCTGGTAGCGACCTGAACGCCCAGTGGGGGCCGCAGTGCTGGTCTTTGATCGATAAAGAGATGCGTCTTAATGAGTGCACTATCTTTAGCTATCACCCAGAAGTCGACCCTTTTGAGGAAGACGAAAGCGCTATTTGGGCTGTCCACTACTTCTTTTTCAACAGGGCGCTCAAGCGAGTCGCTTACCTCTACGTCCGCGTCGTCCCCGTCATCTCCTCACAAAGCCCAACCCTGAGGCCAGTCAAGGGTGGTCTACATAAGCGACATACAGCGGTCGAGTCAGATAGCGCGAAGAAACGAGCCAAATACTGGCTTGGTGACCAAGACGCCGAGTTGATACCGCCATTTGAAGACGATGAGGAGCCGTTGGATGACGGCCTCTACTGGAATCGCGGCGAGGATGGCGATATTGTTCAGTTCTCAGATGACGATGTGGCTGAAGACGAACCAGTTGATGAGGAAGACGACGACGACGACGACGACGATGAAGATTACGACATGATGAGTACAAGGCGAGAGAGGCTTATGAGTGAGGACGTCGCAGGGCGGATGGAGATTTAAGCTGGACTGCATTATAATGACACCCAATTTCGAAACAAACAAAAAAGGAGCCAAAACGGCTCTGGCATTGCTTACGTCTGATAATGGATAATAACACGTCTTTTCAACGAGGACGTGTGCTTTTGGACACAAACATATGTGGCCCAGATTTACTCAAATCCCCCTATCTAGATGGAAGGAGCCTATCTATCTCATCATGTGGCTATTGCCTACACTCGACTTATGATTGACGGAGGTAGACCTACAACCACAAAGGCTTCCTCTCGAATCTCTTCCTCCCCTATTTTGCTTATCCTCTTTTTTTTTTTTTTTTTTTTTGATCCAAAAAGGGTCCCTACTCTACTACTCTGCTATATCATTGATAAGATTACGAAGTGTCCTTTA